>MJUU01033359.1:68770-85147 GCA_002080025.1 Modiolus philippinarum | reverse complement strand
TTTGTCTCAAATCAAAACATATCAAAAATGTAAACAAACAACATTCTGCGCCCTCTAGCGGCTGATCAATATTTAAACACGTGGAATATTATATTCGGGTTTGTACTGCTGCCTGAAGATCACGTTGACGTATCAAAACATCATGAAAATTTTTAAAATGTGCAACAACTTTCATAAAGAAACCATTTTGACATCTTCAAAGATTATCCTGATATTTTTTTTTTATTTTTCATATTCCTATGCGTGAAACAAATAGGCCCTATTTTCGTTTTAATAATGTACTCGATAATCGTTTAATTTCTCCATGCAGGATGTTTAATAACAGCAAAGTTGTAATTGAGATTGGTTTGGGTGTACTATAAACGTCTTGTACTGTATACTCAAGCCTATTCGAACCTCCTTTTTAGTTTCAATCTGCCATTACTTTAAAGCCTTTAAGCACCTCGATTCCCACTTTAACTGCGTTCAAACATGTTTACCATTTCAGGACAATATTACGATGCAGTCTTGTAAGTTGGCGCACCTAAGCATTCAACTTTCGATTCCTGCTTTAATTTTTCATCACATTGTTTTTAACTTTCAACAAAATAAATAAACATAAACCAACTTTAAAATCATGCAGACTTTAAAATTAGAACTTCATCAAAATATATAAAAACAAGTTTAAAATGACCTACCCCCGTTATATCGCCATGTTTAAATGTCTTGTAAGTCGACGCAGGGTGACAATATCAAATGTGCTGGGAACCCAAAATAAATAGTAATTTTCACTCTCAAGTTTTCAGTGGAAGGTGGGAATGTTCAAAATTAGAACAAAATACTTTTTACATAAATAATTAACTTAAACACTTATAGTAAGCGTCTAAACAACAATAGAGCCTATTAACAACCAATATAGCACCGTTTTGGTCTTTTTCAGTTCAGGGGAACACTCAGAAAAGATTTTTTCGTCATCATCGCTATCTGGCTTCAAGTTAGTACAGAAATTATTCTGTACTAATATTTATATTATAAACAGAAATCGTTTTCTTCATGTGCGCCAATTCATAAGATGCGCCGACTTAGGAGACTTGACTGTATGTAACATTCTACATGTTCTACCAGATTATTCAGTAAGTTAACTGTACTATTTACAATTTTATATAAAGTAGACTTTTTAAACTGTCGAAAAGTTTCCCGCCCTGCAATACATTTATATCTATTTTTATTTCAAGCTGAACCAATAGCTACAGTGTTCATGACACTAAAATAGGGTAGCAGGACGTTTCGGCCATAATGTAACCTCGGACTTGGTCGTTTCGGACTTGGATGTTTCAGTCATCGTATGCTAATATTAAATGAATACATCTTACACGCATGTGTCAAACTGATATAATTTTGCAGCTAGGGCCAAAATAAAAATATGTGTGTTTACGGTAGTCCGACCAACCCTTTTTCTTAGATGCCGACCCTAGAACTTTTTATTGATTCTCATAAAAAAAAAGTTCAATGTTGTTATCAACCGACCCTATTTTGATACAGGCCTCTGTAAATTGATAAGTTTATCTGGTAACATGCTTCCGCTGGTACGGAAAGTTAATATAATAGACATTTAAACTTTTTATTTGGTTCAAAAGACATTCAAATAGATAAAAATCAAGAAATATGCCGAGTTTCTTCCAAAACACAATGCAAATGGCAGGACTTCCGGTTTGTAGGATTAATTTCGGAACGGACTTGGGAATGAACCGAAATTTTTCCGGATTTCGTTGACGATGTCTAGAAAAAAAAAAGAAAGATTCCCGACCTACCGACCCTATTTTTTTTCAGCAGACTACAGTAAACACATATATTTTTCTTTTTGGCCTAGTTGTTATTTTAATTGGATAATATAATGTCTTTTATTTTGCGACATTGGCTTTTCCATCCTAGCTTGGAAAGGTTAACATGCTAACCTATCAGAAAAGTCTTTAAAATAACTGTATAATCTTGCTAAGTAAACCTTCGTTCAATCCATTAAAATCATCAATATAAATGAGTGCACATTGTATTTATTTGATTAAAACACATGACAGACAGTTTTTTCTGGAATAACAATAAATGTGCGTCATTGTCGATCAAATGAATGTGGATGTGCTATAACCAAACGTTCTCTTTAGCAAGTATCATTACATTCAATCAGATCCAAACTTACGTCGAACTCCGTTCACAAAAAGTAAAAGGCTATTTTTTATATCATTCATTAAGTTTTTACGGATTTGTAAAACTTTCTAGCACATACTAATGACATGGCCGAAACGTCCAAGTCAGAAATTACACATGGCTGAAGTGTTTTAGGACCGAAACGTCTCGAAATCTAAAATAGGATTTCATTCTGGTACTTCGAGTCCTGAAGTCCTGCTCGTCAGATACAGATATTCTTATTGTAATAATTTAACAGAATTTCAAATAAATCCTTCTTAGTCTTAGCATCAATCAACTGCATCTAAATTTACAAAGTGAAGAATCAAATAACCATATTGTAATGTTTGTTTACAAAAATAAATTAGCCGAGACGAAAATGATTCCTGTGATTATTAATGTTTAGTTGGAGTAACGTTGTAGTTGCAGCGCAATTCTGCACTTATCAATGACCCCTTAAGGATTATAAAGCCAAATGTACCTTTCAAATTAGTGAATAAGTCCTAACTTAAGGACTTTTGTAAGAAACAAATATCATAAATTGGGATCTTCCCATTTTGTCATCCATATTGGTTTGACCTTTGTTGACCTCTTCTCTGACCAATCACAAAAGAGGGATTCAATTTCTAAACCAAGCACAAATCGGAAAATAAAAAAACGCGGAAATTCAAATAGATATGTACGGTGAGAAACTTTCAAAAGCATTGGCTAGAAATACCTGGAAAGTAATCCTAATAAAAATAATAATTGTTACCTGAGACCGGAAAAAAAATAAATTTTGGGGTTAAAACAATAAAGTTTTCCCTGTGTATTTTAAGAGATTGCAGAATGTGATAAGCAAATGACAACTCATGGAACACTTTTAAAGTATAATCCAACACCAAAACTGCTCGGAGTGATATTAGATGAGAAGATGACATTCAGCAGCCATCTAGATACCATAGAAAAGAAAGCAAATAGAACCCTATCCATCCTCAGGGAAATTAGACATGTCAGCAAAATCAACACCGAAAAAATGCTACAACTATACAAGTGCCTAGTATGACCAGTCATAGAATATAGCTGCCCAGTATGGCAAATAGCTGACACAAAAGAACTACAAAAACTTGATAAGATCCAGAGAAAAGCCCTCACATTATGCCTAGACATACCAACAGCAGTCGGAAGGGAAGCACTAGAATTGGAGGCCAATAAAACCATTAGATCTGCATATAGAGGAAATCAGTATCAAAGAAATTGCAAAAATACAGTCAAAGTCAATACAAGAACCAATAAAGAAAGTACTATTGCAATACCAAGAAAGGGAAAACGTTGACAGATTTACTACATCAATAGGAAAAGCACTCCAACAAGCAGAAGATATGAAAAATGCTACAGGGATTAACATCATCCAAATTGAACCAGAATTTGCACACAGAATAGGGGAGCTCCAAATGACAAAAACTAGACCAACATATTGGAACAGACTTGGAAGCTCAAAATCCAGAATAGAAGAACAATCAGTGCTGTGTAAAGAAATAATGGACAGTATGCTTCAGAATACCAGTGATGAACAGGCAGTAGCATTTACCGATGGGTCGTGCCTTGGAAATCCTGGACCATGTGGAGAAGGTGCCATCATCTATTCTGAACACAGTAAACCCGCAGTTAGACTTCGTAGACCAGTAGCCCAAAGAGGCTCCATCCTACTGGCAGAACTGGTGGCCATACTCCTTGTTCTGGAATATATCATACAGGAAATCCTGCATAGAGCCATTAACTCCATTAAATTATTCTCTGATAGCCAGTGTACAGTCGGGCTTCTCGCCCCCAACTACACAGCTAAGAACTATATTGATGTCATCAGAGATATAAAAGAATATATTGAAGACCTTAGGCTGAAGGGAGTTGCAACAACAATACTGTGGACACCCGGCCATGCAGGAATATCAGGAAACGATGAAGCAGACCTCCTTGCCAAAGAAGCAGCAGAAGAAGCGAGACATTTACCACCAGAAGATAACATCATGACTCTACAAGACATCAAAAAAGCATCAGAAAAGAGTACAGAAATAAAATGGCAAAGAAGATGGACCATCGGAGATAAGGGCAGAGAACTATTTGAGAAAATCCCAACAGTCTCTCAAACACCAATATATTATTACCCAAGTAAACATATGTTCTCAACTTTCATCCAATTTAGAACAGGATACTCAATATTAAATGCTTACAGACATAAGGCGGGACAGACCAACACTTCACCACTCTGCAACTGTGGACAAAAGGAAACAGAAGCACACTTCTTTATAGAATGAGTATAGAATGCCAGCAGTATGAGGAAGAAAGACAAAGAATGTACACTAAAATATCAAAAGACCTGGGAATTAGAAAAATAAATCTCGCCACTCTACTAACACCACTAGATGGCGAAAAAACAGAGGAAACAAAGAACAAGTTGGAGATTGTTTAGGGTATATTGGGATACGGGATATTTACCACTTTTGTTAAAGGGATATGGGATAATTTAGACAAAAAGTACTGGGATATGGGATATTTTGACTAAGGAAAACGGGATATTTCAATAATTAATGGGATATCTTTAATTTTCAAAGGGATATTTTAGTCCTGACTTACTGGGATATGGGATATTGAGACCCCCTAAACAAGTCTCCATACTGTAAATTTTGGATCTGAAGGAAATCGTAGATTTTACTGTCGCAAACTGAGTTTTCCCGCGACGCGTTAGCGGAGCCAGAAAACAGATGTTTGCGACAGTAAAATTTTAGATTTACCCCCTGAAGATCCCAAAATACAGTTTGGTTATCTCTATTCTAATTCAAATCCGAAAAAAAACATTCAAAATCCATTTTTACATGGCAGGAAGTTTGATGTGCAACTGCGCCATTACGTTGCTATTGGTTCCGACGGTAAATCGTGGATTTTACCCCCTCAAAATTCTGACACCATCCAATCAAAATTAGCATTACAAACATGAGTGCATTAGAATGTGTGTTTTATATATCTCTATATAAACGTAAAGGTCTTTTATGACAATACACATTCATTTTCGTTTAAACTTGAGTCAATATATTATAGAACTGACTTATATGTCTCTGATATTACCAATGAGTAGTATAAATCAATTTGAGTAGCAGGGGTGAATAATTTAACGGGGTAGACATGTGAAAGCCTTAAATTTCCCGCTCGTTTCATTTTTTTAACGTTTTACAGCATTTAATCATGTTGATAAAAACTTTGAGCAATTTTCAACAATTTTTTCCAGTTGTTATAAAAGACACAAAGTGAAAATGGAGTGGTGGGCCAGAATTGAAAGTAAAATTACACCAAATATACAAGTTTAAGGTGGCTCAATCATCACATTTTTGAATTTGTGTCAGATTTCGGAACTCCTCCGCTTTTCTCCAGTTCAATGGCTTAGAGAATTTTGCACACGGACCTCCACTTATCTTTCATAGGTCAAATTAAGACACATGAAAAGGTTTTATGTAATTCTTGATATAACTTCGTAGCTTTTAGACAAAAAACAGTCATAATGTTAAATTAAGGGAAAATCTAGAGAAATATATTTCCTGCAAAATTTTTAATATTGTCTATTTCCGTTGAATATGGTGGCATAGTTCTGCCCCTACTTGTCAGATAATTAAGTAGACTTGTCAGATATTTATGTCAACATGTCAGATATTTATGTTGACTTGTCAGATAATAATGTTCACTTGTCAGATAAATAATTATTTTATTATGTGGTCTTTTGACCAGTTAACGCCAATTTCTGCCATCCAAAAGTCAACATAAATATCTGACAAGTCTACATAATTACCTGACAAGTCGACATAATTATCTGACAAGTCCACGTAATTATCTGACAAGTCAACATGATTATCTGACAAGTCCACATAAATATCTGACAAAGCGATATAAATATCTGACAAGTCCACATGTCAACTTGCTAGATAATTATGCCGACTTGTCTGATAATTATGTCGACTTGTCAGATAATTATGTGGACTTGTCAGATATTTATGTTGACTTCAGAATGGTAGACATTTTCGTTAGCTGGTCAATAGACCACATAATAAGACAATTTTTTATCTGACAAGTGAACATAATTATCTGACAAGTCAACATAAATATCTGACATGTTGACATGAATATCTGACAAGTCTACTTAATTATCTGACAAGTAGGGGGCAGAACTATGCCACCATAGTTGAAAGCACACGGACCTATATATTTCTTTTTACCATTTCATTAAACCAATTTAAATAGGTTTCAAGAAATCCTTGATATGAGGAGTGTGCCTCCTTAATACAAAAAAAAATACCGAAGTTGCATAAAAAAAAACAGTAAATTTCCTTATGCTGTACACGTGTTTCAAGGAGTAACCTCTCATCAGCAGCATTACATATCAAATAATTGGAAAGCCATAATCCAAAAGTTGTAATAAAAGAAGTACTCATTACCAAATAAATCGAAATAGGAAGCCAAATCCAGTAAATAGCTAAAAATATCGAAAGGGAACAGAACGAAGGGGTATTATAACCTGTTTCCCCATATTGGTGCGTTTAGGACTTGATTTCGGCGTATAAAATAAGATCTAATTGAAATTGTATACTTGACATAAAATTTGTCTGTTTTTACAGATTTATGAACAAAACACACTGATGTTTTACATGCATTAGATTTATCGTAGTACGCAATTTTAAAGCAAAAATGAATAAAAATTGATATTTGGTGCGATATATGTAAAAAATCGGATTTTTTCAACAATTCAGATTTTTTTTTAAAATTCCAAGTTGAGTTGTTGAATTTGACAACTATGACAGGTATATCTGCCATGTTGCGATTTAGTTGGTCTCAACTATACGTTGGCCAACCTTATACACTGTATTACTGTGAAATAAGGGCCCAGTCCTACGCCAAATATAAACATTTTCGTCTTTACCCACAACTATTTAAACAAATTTACTTTTCCGTGATTATATTTTATTCAAATCATAACCACAACACAGTATTTACTTTTCACTAAGTAGTATATAGGGACGAGCAAATTAGTATTTGAGGTGGTGGAGCGTGGTGGAGCCGGAAATGACGTCAACGGAAGTGACAGACCGGAAGTGACGTGACCAGAAGTCACGTGACCGGAAGCGGAAGTCATGTGACCGGAACACGAAGTGTTATTGTTGCGCATGCGCAACTGGAAGTAGTCCTATTTGAAGCCCTAGTCGGCCATATGAACCGGAAATGACGTGTTGAAACAACACGTGACCCCACAGGGGTGTTGTATGACTTTACTACAGTGTACATGCGAAACCGGAAGTGGGCGTAGCCCCATGTGTGAACCGGAAGTGGGTGTATATCTACTGTAAGTAGCCATGTTAACCGGAAATGACGTGTTGGAACAACACGTGACCCCGCAGGGGTGTTGAATAACTTAATTATATGACGCATGCGCGACCGGAAGTAAGCGTTGTCCCATATATAAACCGGAAGTTGGGTATTTTCTTTTATACAATGGTATTTTTTGTATTTTCCTCCTTTTTCACCCAATGTTAAGATTAATTTCTCCCTTATCCCATCGTTTTTTATTGTTGGTATACCTTTTCAACTCTTTTTCTTCCAATTGCTAATGTCTTCTTGTCTAACTTTTTTATATGTTATTTTATTATTTTATACTTTATTTCATCATTATTTCCCTTTTTTATCCAATTCTTAGAGTGATTTCCTTTTTCCCGCCCAATTTCTATAGTGTCGTCTGCTATAGCCATTTTATTTTCTTGTTTTACTGATTATCTCCCTTTTCATCCAATTCTTAGAGTGATTTCCCCTTTCCCGCCATATTTCTATACTGTCGTCTGCTAATTTTAGTCCCATTTTTCATCCAATATTTTGAGTGATTTCCCCTTTCCCGCCCTTTTTTATTGTTTTGCCTGCTATTTTTCCCGCCAAATTATCTCCCTTTTCTGTTGCCATGGTAATATCCCTCCCATGTCCCCCTCCTTATTACCTTTGTAACTATTTTATATATGTTTGAGACATTCCCCATGTATTTCATCCGTTTTGAGATGTTCCCGCCATTTGTCAGCCATCTTGGACCGGAAGTGCGGACGTGAGAGAAAACACCCCCTGAATTGACCAATCAGGAATTTTGTACATGCTCAATCCACCTGCGCAGAATAACTGCAAACCGGAAGTGCGGACCTGATTGAAGACACGTGATATAGCAACACAGATTCATCATGATTTGTCGAGATAAGTATCATGACAAGTCGACATAACTGGCAGCACCAGGAATTGGCAAAGATAGTTATAAATAGATCAAACATTCGGAACTGCTTCAGTTGTCCATGTGCCTACTGCAACTGTTCATGATAATATCACAATTTGTCGAGATAAATCTATCTCGACCAAAATTATGTGGATGGTGGCTTATTTCTGACATCCACATAATAGGTGGCTTATTTCTGACATCCACATAATTTTGGTCGGGACAGTTTTATCTCGACAAATTGTGATATCGTCATGAAAAGCTACGATAATTATCTCATTATGTTGACTTTTTCTCGTTTTATCGTGACTGGTCGAGATAATATTATCGCGGCATTCTAGAGATATATTTCACGTTATCATGACTTTTTTCTGCCATCGACATAATATTTTAGCAACATAGATGTATCGTGATTGTCGAGACAAGTATCATGAAAAGTCGACATACCACCAATCGGCAAGATAGTTACTTTTAGAACATATTCGGAACCCATCTGACAAAACGCGCGCTGCAGTAGGCGCATGAAGAGCTGAAGCAGTTCCGAATGGGTCGACTTGTCATGATACTTATCTCGACAAATCATGATAAATCTATGTTGCTAAGATATCATGTCGATGGCAGAAACAGGCAGTACATGAAAAAAGTCATGATAATATGAAAAATATCTCGACTCTACTATAAAACGTCGCGATAATATTATCTCGGCCGTTTGCGATACAACGAGAAAAAGTCAACATAACGAGATAATTATCGTAACTTTTCATGATAATATCACATGTTGAGATAAAACTATCTCGACCAAAATTATGTGGATGTCAGAAATAAGCCACCATACTTATCAGTAGAACTGTATTGACAAAATAGTCTTACTCTAATCTTGTTTTTTTTGTACAGTTTTATTACCAAACTTGTTAATTTCAATGATAAAAGATAACTATCCAATTTAGATATTTATACACTTCCTTAGTTCTTCCACATTTTAGTGGTCTTTTAACTCTGGTCTTCATTTTTTTTGTAACAAAATACAATATTCTTCTTTAATACCTTAAACAATGACCATTTTATTGTTTCTGGACATGTAATGATATTGTTTCACTATGCCACCTCTTTATCATCCTCTTGTTTTATCTATATGATGCATCGATCTATATTTTCACTCTGAATCACTAGACTTTGTGCGAAGTCTAGTACATAATCGGCAACATTCACTTGTGATTAACCAGAGACATTTAATTAGGGAGCAACCATTTGATTTTTATGGGGGGCTATGGTCAAATTTAAAAAAAAAAGGCAGGACGGTTACCTATAGCAAAAAAAAAAAAATCCAGGATGACTAGGCGGGTTAATCCAGGACAAGCTTGGAACAAAAATAACAAGAGGCTCTCAAGAGCCTGTATCGCTCACCTGGACCATGGCTGACATGGATAAAAGCATTTCCAATAGGAAAAACGAAAAATAAAATTTAGCAGAATACTTTTTTTTTTCTAAAATTACAGTATTCTTGTTTGGTTTCCATGGCAACCGTAAGATCCACCATCCATTTCAACCCATAACAGAACACCTTTCAAAAAAAATTTGGGCAGGGGTTCCCCTTATAATTAAAGTAATACATAGTGCTGAAATTAAAACATGCAGACCACTTTTCAAATAAAAATTCAAAAATTTGGACAGAGGTTCCCCTTAAAATCAATGAATCCATGAGAACTCGGCCCATTCCAAACTCGGCCTATTGCAAACTCGGCCTATTACAAACTCGGCCTACACAGACTCGGCCTATTGCAAACTCGGCCTACAAATTTTTTTAGATTCTAGTCGTGGGTGATTCTCTGACAACTTTAACATTTGTAACGAAAATCTATCCAAAGACGATTACTTACCCATTTGTTCGAATTTCTGACTTTTTTAAAGATCAATCAACTAATTCCCACCATGTACTATTCAGAAAAAAATGTTAGAAACTAATTTATCTTACTTTAAGCGGAAAAATAACGATTCTAAAAAAACATAAATTACCGTCACATATAGAATTCTTCACGTGACAATAATGTCCCAATCTGACAAAATTTTTGCATTTTTTGCCCCTTAATATTTGTCTGTGTCAATTACAGTGATTCATATATGTAGAGTTAGTTCAAAAGTAACATGCACACAAATTGTTTTCCTGGTCTCTGTCTTAGTTTGTTTTATATCTGATCTCAAACATCTGTCCCACACATTTTTTGTCATTACCGTCACGGAACATTTCAAGTACTAAACATGATATTGTAAAACTTGTATAATTATCGCATACGGCTTTAACATACGCGTATCCTAAGTGGTTTGGCAATTATTAATTTTACTTTTATAACGGATTTTTAATTATTTGAGAAAAACATGGGTTACTTTGGAAAAGTACCCTTTTTGCGTGTCTTTACCGTACATACAATATTTTTCTTGTAGTACAGTCGATCTGCATCACAATTACATCAGCAGATAAAGCTCAAGTACATAGAAACAACCACTTGCCTGACTAAGATTCCCTCCAGAGATAAATTCAAAATCTCTGACGGTTCACGAATTTGTCTCCACCGTCACTGTCTTTTCCGTCACGTTCCGTT
The DNA here is from genome assembly GCA_002080025.1 of Modiolus philippinarum. Taxonomy (NCBI): domain Eukaryota; kingdom Metazoa; phylum Mollusca; class Bivalvia; order Mytilida; family Modiolidae; genus Modiolus; species Modiolus philippinarum. The sequence goes on along the minus strand of MJUU01033359.1, from coordinate 74,125 downwards.
ACGACACAAGCGTTACGGTGGAGACAAAATTCTAGTTTTTTTGGCTGTATCAGTCAAACGAAATGCATTTTCAACCCGTTTTTGAGAAATTGCACACAAGTGTTTTATTTCCTGTAACAGACGTTTAATCTTTTTTCGTCAATTTCTCTCTAATAACCAGAAAACTTCGAAATTACATCAAGGTCCATACTTGTGTGTGGATAAGTTATCTATGTTTTGTCATTTTGTTATTTTTGATAGTTGAAAGAAATAGATCAAAGCAAAGCAAATAAAAACAGAATCCATGCTGATAAAAACTGTGTTTCTTATTTGACAGAATATTCTTCAAACAGAGAATTCCTTAGACCAAAAATGTCATCACTGTCACGAATTTTTCTTTACCGTCACATAGCTTTCTTATACCGTCACGAATGTCTCCTCTTACGCTAGCAAAAATATGAAAAAAAAATTGCTAGTAATGATAGAAAATGGCACTTCAAATTTTATTCCTTGATCAAAATAAACTACAGTTTAGTCTCTATTCCGTTTTTCGCATCATTTTATCAGTAGAGCAACCACAGCTTTTGGTAAAATGTGCTCTTAAAAGTGTGGACAGTATTCAGTGTACCGCATTGTAGTAACTTTTTACACTGATTGTTTGTATTTCTGAATACTTTTATACAGTTTTTACTTCAATTGAGTCGTTATTCTCTATTGATAGAATATTTGTTTACAAATAAGTTATGTGGAGAAATGTGTAAAAATGGTGTCTGAACACTGTGACGGTAAAGACACATTTCCATGTACGATCCGTGATATGTCCATCTAAAATCAAGAAAAAATAAAAATTGCAAGTGAGAATAGCGTGCCGACCATTTTGTCACGTTTCTACAAAGCATGCTTTACACAAAACAAAAAGAAAAAATGAAAAAAGATATAATACAAATTTCAATATTTTTTTCACTCAAATTACCACAGTTTGTTAAAGTTGTCAGAGAATAATCCTCATAATATGAAGATATTAAAAGAATAGATTTTTTTTTCAAATCTGATCATCAGAACAACCTATATATTCATCAAGATGTTAACCGGCGACATAACATATGAAAAAGAAAAGAAATGGGGTAAATGTCAAGGAGACAACATCCCATATCCAGGTTAAAACGACCCAAAACAAAGCATCTAGGGGTCACCGTACGGTCTTCAACACAGTGAGGAACCTCACACCATATAGCAAGCCCTAAATGATAACAGTTAATTTAGTTCCTGAAAGCATTGGATTTTTCATGTTGCATTGAAGATATTCTCATACATTTTTATTTTTTCTTCTTGGTGTTGTCTCGAGCTCAATAAGTGACAAAACTTTAAATTTAGAGCTGATGTTTACATATTGTTACATACTTTTTTTAGTAATATGCCGACTGTTTTCCTGATATATGCAGCACATTTATTATAGAGATAGCAGCGAGAAACCTAGTGGTATTTCAAGTTTTCCTAGTTTTAGAAGACCATAAAAGCCTATTTTAATTAATTGTATGTTTGATTTTTTTGCTTCACGTTTTTATTAAATTTTATTCAAAATTTATAATTAAAAATTCTTATTTTCAAAGTATTTTTTTAGTGAAGTGTTGTACAAACAAATGTAAGAAGCTTTCTAATCAGTAAAGTTTGAATCACTTATAATCAGGGAGTTAATTGTTTTATTACAAGGTCTTACACCAGCCAATTAGGGTTTTCACGTTTGTTTATTAATTTTACAATTAACATCTGTCAACTGATAACTTGTGGTTAAAACTTTTATTGGTGTGTTCATACTGGGACTAATATAACATATAGCCATTTATAATTTATGCAGGAAAGATTTTTTTACAGTGCTGATAAATTTTGACTGATGTGAACACGCTCGTGCAATTTTTAGATACAAAGTTTAGAGTTAAACACTATAAACTTTTCCCGGTGTATAATTTACAACTAAATTTAAAGAAAAATATATAATGATTCGCATCGAAGTTTCATCTTTTCAATTATATAAATTTTGTAGTATTTAATATCTTGGGGAAAATGGAAAGTTTACTAAAAAAGTCATGAAGTCTAAAATTTTGAGGTATATTTCTAAAAGAGCCAAAATTATCAAAGTTTTAGAGCAAAATATGTGTACTTTGGAATAAATCTATTTTACAAAACTTATACTATGATTTACAGCAATCTTTTTTTTCTATAAAATGATGTATTTTGTATTAAAATTGGTAGAAAATGTAGCTGTAAAGTGTACTAAATATGTCCTATGTTTTAACAGATAAATGCTAGAAAATACGACGATTTACAGGTATCTTTATTTACACAAACGGTTGTCCTTATGGATTATTCCGTGGTTAGTTTTCGTATCCACTCTTGTGGTAAAGCTTTCCGTATTATCGACAATTCCGAAATCCAATTTGTTTTAATATTAAGTTTATTTAATATATAATTTTCGCGTATTTCTCCGTTTCTATCAATTATATCATTTACATATATCAATCCACTGTTTATCCAGTTCTGCATGATAACTGGCTTATTTTGGAATTTTATTAATATGTTACCCCAAATAATTTGTTTTCTTATTTCTCTAAAGTGTATCGGATTGACAGATTGAACATTTTTAGCCTCGAGCCAACATTTGAGCATGTTTAATCTTTAATCTTTAATTTACTTGATATGCAATACACAAAATGCCGTAATAAGATCTGGAAGGTAATTGCTCTTAAATTTTGCATTAGTGTTCACACTATTGCAGTTCAAATAAAATATTGTCTATTGTCATAATTAAACTTGAATTATCTAAATTATTATTACTATTTTTGTTCTTATTCTTATTATTTTTATTATTATAAAAACATATTTATTCTCATCAAATTATACGATATATCGACATATTTATACGTTGTAGGCCGAGTTCGTAATAGGCCGAGTCCGTAATAGGCCGAGTTTGTAATAGGCCGAGTATGGAATGGGCCGAGTTCTCTAGTTACCATACAAACACATAGCGTTCAATCTGTAATAGCTTCCAATATTTGGTATTAAGCTTTTTATTTCCTGTATATAGTTTTCTCTTAGTTTTGTGTTATTGTTACATGAGAATAAGAAATGTTCTTCATCATCAATAGCAAACTTTGTTTAAAAAATGGTGAGTCTATACTGTAGAGCGTACACTGAAATATCATTATGTACGAAAGCAGTATAAAAATGTTTAATTCCCCAAAAGCGATTTGCTATACAAGGAACAGGAACAGAATTTTATTTGGTTTAAAATTCAAACAACTGAATTGTTACCAAAGACACATAAAAAGCATATACAATTCAAATACAAAGAGAAAAAGAAAAAAAAAGATGTTTAACCCATGCCTCTCCCTTTAGTTTGTGTTCTCTTTTGGATCCTTTGCATAATTAGACCTGAGCTGTCAACACGAAACATAGGGAAAACTTCCAGTCTGGAACTTTTTGCTGATTCGAAAGCAAGTTTCTTTTACATGTAATCATTTACTGAATATGTCCCAATCAGAAATATGAGTCGAGCTGTCAGCAATGATGTATTTGGTAAACATAAATTTGGTGACCATTGTAAATCACCTTACGAAGATGCGGAACATTATTTTTTAAATGCCCTTAATACCGTTACGAAAGTAGACACTTCAAGACTAAAGCTTATAGATTGATATCAATATTGAAACGTTTAGTTATTTTCGAAAAGAAACATAGAGCCCTTTTAAATAAAGAGTATACATTATTTAGAACTTTAGACAGAACATTATTGCCGAATTCGCAAGCCAACGTGTTTTATTTTCTCAAATTTATATACCAATAGTTTTTCATAAACATTTTTTTGTGTTTCTGCGTTGCCATCATCTAGGGTTCGTTGAGGACGTCTAATTCAACTTATCTTATTCCTCAACAGATGGATCCATCAAGTTGAAACCATTTGATATATTTTTCAGTCCAGATTTTGTTTTATAGCTGACTGAATGAACATTGACCGGTTTTTATTTTATTATTTTATTTTGTTATATTTTAACGGATTGTCAAACATATTTCAAGTTTTAATATGAAATGAAAAAAAATGTATATATTTAAAAATATAAATAAAACAAATACCTAAAATCAAAGTGTATTTTGAAATATTCAGTATTTCTTAGAACAATTTAATAAAATTTGACCTTAAACCATCATGGTAGACGTTGGCGATTTAGTCATTTTAAGACGCAAGATGTGAAAACAAGAACTACATAAATATTGGTTGTTATCTCTAACTTTTACTTAAAATTAATTAGAAACACTTGTCAATTACAATGCTCCAGGCCTTCGGAGATAAAATGACATCTCGACGCCACAGGTGTTCCACCACTGTTTGATTAGTCTCCCTTTATAAAAATGAGTTATCTCCCTTGACAAACCGAACTAATTCTTCAGTATGTTTAAGTAAAGTTAAGAACTCGTCAACAAATCGTTCTATCACATGAAACAAGTTAACTAATCGTTTTCAATTCGTTTTCCCTTATATTATAACCAAAGTTAAGAACTCATGAGCAAATCGTTGTTTTAAGTTTCCTAAACCTCAATAACTCGCCTCCAAATCATATGTGCCCAAGAAATCGTTAACAGATCATAGATGTCCTTTTACCTGGTACGAGTTGTTAACGAGTTGTTGAATGGATCATTTTCAAATCATGGTAATAACTCTTGAATTCATGATTTGAAAGCGAGTTGAAAGCGATTTGATCATGGTTTATTGAAAAATATTTCTGTTTGGGTATGTTTGATTTTAATATGTCTAATTTTGGTAAAAACAAATTGTTTGTAACAGAATAATAATTGAATATAATTGTATACCAACAATCTACGTTAATAAAAAAACATGCCCTTACTGTTTTAAAATGTGTGATTGAGTGTGAAAAAATATTAAAAAAAAAAACAACTACAAACGATTATGAAATTGCTTCGAAGAAAAAAAATAAATATCTTACAAAAAACAACTCATTATGTATGAAAATATATTTTATTTCTTTTAATTACCGATCTGTCCATGTACTGATTTTCAAGTCCTGATTTGTCCTGTACCGAGTACCGATTTGTCTAGTAAGCCGAGTACCGAAATGTCCAGGTACCGATTTGTCTTGATACCTTCATCGTATGGGGTTAAATGGAACGGCAAATTTAAAAAATAAGCACGATGATACCTGTTTTATATATATTAAAAATGGACTTGTGTGTAATATGTGTATTTTTCTGAAACTTTACAATTCGTGGCTTCACTATATTTTTATTTTTGGTATTATGGTATTAGTACAGATCTTATGCTCAATGGTAAATAGACGCTTTAATTTATAGATGGCTAGTCATTGT
>MJUU01033359.1:17348-67692 GCA_002080025.1 Modiolus philippinarum | reverse complement strand
AAGGGACCATCTAAGGACCATTGTGACTAAGTTTGGTTATAATTGGACTGGTAGTTTCTGAGAAGAAGATCTTTGAATGTGTTTACCCATAGGGTCCAATGTTAAAACTATGTTCCCCGCTGGCGGCCATCTTGGATTAGGTACGGACCTGCCGGATACCTTTTTTGGAAGGGACCATCTAAGGACCATTGTGACTAAGTTTGGTTATAATTGGACTGGTAGTTTCTGAGAAGAAGATCTTTGAATGTGTTTACCCATAGGGTACAATGTTAAAGCTATGTTCCCCGCTGGCGGCCATCTTGGATGAGGTACTGACCTGCCGGATACCTTTTTTAAAGGGGACCACCCAAGGACTATTGTGACCAAATTTGGTTCCAACTGGCCCAGTGGTTTCAGAGGAGAAGATCTTTGAATGAAAAAGTTTCGCCGGACAGACGGACGACGGACGCCGGACGCCAAGTGATGGCAAAAGCTCACCCTGGCATAGCCAGGTGAGCTAAAAAGCCAGGATAGAAGTTACACCCACAAAAAAAATCCAGGATGAAAAATTTGACCATAGCCCCCCACCCCTAGAAATCAAATGGTTGCTCCCTAACATGTGTTTAAACGTCTCTGGATAGATTTATACAGAAACGTATTGTGTATTGTTTATGACTGTTTTTGTATGTTGTAATGTATTCATTGTAATGACTTTGCCCTGCATGGGCCCTTATTTGGAATAAACAGATTCTTATCTTATCTTATGTAATGATATCATTACGGCACTGTATGTCTTTCTGAACAGCATTTTTTATTAGTTTTAGAAACATTTTTATCAACTCCCATTGCATACTTTTTTTTCTGTTACAAAGGGAGTTCGTGAAAAAATCGTGAAAACTACAAGCTAAAATTATCAAAGACTTTGACTATTAGCAATTTATTTCAATTCCAATGATAACAGCTGATACATAGTTTTACGATTAACATTCCTTAGTTTTGGATTATGTCAACATTGTGCATCTAAAAGAACTGTTACTGAATAAAGCAAACAATGACTCTGAACATTGTTCTTTCCTTGATCTAATTATCATTTTTTTACACAGGTAAAATAAAAATTAAAATTTATGATGAAAGGGATGATTTGATTTCAGTATTACTAATTTCCCCTTTCTTAAAGGCGACGTATATATACTACTCAAACTGGAGGATGACATGCCCCCGCGCAAGGTTGAATCAAATTGTGATTTTTTTAGTAATAATATTTGTGTCTGTAAGACACATATGATGCCCCCGCTAAACACGTTACTCTAGGAGTTACACAGATAAACTATGTACCAGCTTTTACTAAGTCACCAAAAAAAAATTAGAAAGTTTAACAATGTATATTTTTGAAAAAAAGGGAACAAAAATCAAAATACATACCACATGCACATCTTAAATAAAGGTACAAATGAACTGTAAAATAAAAGCTTCCTAGCACCAAAACTGTAGGACTTGTGAGGACAATCTGTGTACCCTCTATTAATAATTCACCCAAAAAATGACTAAGTTCAACAATGTATATTTTTTTCCAAAAATGCATCAAAATCAAAATCCTTACCACATGCACATCTTCAATATAGGTACAAATGATCTGCAAAATAAAAACTTCCTAGAATTAAAACTGTAGGAGGAGTTGCGCGGACAAACTATGTACCCACTATTACAAAATCACTGAAAAATGACTAAGTTAAACAATTGATAATTTTCACAAAAATTAACCAAAATCAAAATCCTTACCACATGCACATCTTCAATATAGGTAAAAATAATCTGCAAAATAAAAACTTCCTAGCATTAAAACTGTAGGAGGAGTTGCGCGGACAAATTATGTACCCACTACTACAAAATCACCTAAAAATGACTAAGTTCAACAATGTATAATTTTCACAAAAATTAACCAAAATCAAAATCCTTACCACATGCACATCTTCAATATAGTTACAAATGATCTGCAAAATAAAAACTTTCTAGCATTAAAACTGTAGGAGGAGTTGCGCGGACAAACTATGTACCCTCCATGAAAAATCACCAAAAATGACTAAGCTCAACAATGTATATTTTGTATAAAAATGCACCAAAATCAAAATCCTTATCACATGCACATCGTCAACATATGTACACATGATCTGCAAAATAAAAACTTTCTAGCATAAAACTGTAGGAGGAGTTGCACGGACAAACCATGCACCCCCTCGGACGGACGGACGGAAGGACGGACGGAAGACGGACGGACGGACGGACGGACGGACGGACAGGTGTAAAACAATATGCCTCCCCCCCGACTTATCGTCGCGGGGGCATAAAAAGAAACGATACACAATTAATTTTGTAAATATTTTTGTATTTTGCAATTTAAAGTTTTTCTTTCAGTGTATAAATGCATACTTCACCTCCAAAACGCATTTGTTTTTTTTCATTTTTAAATCAATTCCGAAACGGATACGATGAAATTCCGGAATGGAAGTTTTTCATCCAATGATCGAGTTCGCCGTTAACTGATGGATGATTTAATTTGTTTGATGTCCATTATTGAGGCAATTCATCAGGTTAACAATTTGCCATCTGAAAAAATGGAAAACAATGTCTCATTTCGACGCCCCGTTCAATCCAAAATCAATGCTGGCAATGACTTAGCGCGGTCAGATCGTCTATCTTGATTTTTTCCCTCGCAATTCACTATTACGTGAAAAGAACAACAAACTAAAGACTACTGTTTAATCAAAAGCAAACATTCTGATCAAATGATAAATCACGTGGTAGCAGGTCTCGTGAGACGTCAAAATCGAGTAGCACGCGTTTAACACTTCAGAGAACGCTAGTTGAAAATTGAAAATAGGCCTGAGGAATTTATGGTCGACATAGCAGAGCAGAGGATTGAAGTCAGTCGGTTCGAAAATGTGATGGTTTTGTAAAAAGAAAATATTGACATATTCACTGACCTTCACTCAGTTTAACGTCTGCAAACAGAAATTGCGGATAATGACCTTGACCGTGACCAGAAATGATTAAAAGAGACATTTTTGGGTATAATGTTAATTCTTAAGCGCAAAAAAAATATTAAGTCTGCGAGTTATGGTTTTCTGCTAGAAAGCAAAATATCATTCTTGAAAAATTTTTGTATCGTTTATTTTGTTGAGTAGTATATAAAACCAGTTAAAATCCATCGTACGTAGGCCTATTACCTCTAGTACATAGACAATAACAGTACATTGACTTGACATAAACACAATATAAGGATGAGGCTTAGAAACGCGGGAAAATGCGAGCCTCTGGCGAGCATTTTCACCGTTTCGAGCCGAATCCTTATATAGAGTTTATGTCAAGTCAATATACTGTTATTGTGTTTATACTGCAACATAAAAAAGCGAATTTTAGGGAAAATATGTAGGTAAAAATGATGACTGAAAAAGTGAAGTGGACGTCGTTAGCTTGAGATGAATCCATGTTTTCTTGCAACGTCATTGAACAATCTCTACGGAAACAGATTGTTGACGTCATTGAGAAAGTGTATATTATCACTTATGGTTATACAGTCAATGTATTTTACTTACGCAAATAGAGAGGTTGCAGTATAAAAAGATATTTCATGCATCTGACAATCCCTTTAGCTTGCAATAAATAAAAATTGCAAACATATACACAATATAATCAATAAAGAAAAGGCTAGAATATAACATGATTTAATGAAAACAACTAAGAAGGCCAAAGCTACAACAGTATGATTTTCATAACTCTCTAACCATCAAAAAGTACAAAGATGAATGCATCTGACAATCCCTTTAGCTTGCAATACATAACAAGTGCAAACCTATACGCAACATAATCAATAAAGACAAAGCTAAATACAATATTTTGACTTATACTATAATAAATAAGTCTTGCATTCACATTAAAATGAGTAAAAAAGGATATTCACTCTATGAAAAGGATATTCATAGCGGGAAACGTCACGTGCGACATATTCTTAGAAAAACGGAAATCCCGTATTTATATCGTCCAATCATATTGCTATGTACTATGTAGCATTGTCGCGTGCCAACTGGCGTCATCGGCATCACTAGAAACAGAATGGCTTCATCTAAAAAAAGACGATTCGCTTGTATTAATCAGCGTAACTGTGCAAATATGAAAAGAGGAAGTCACTTAAAATACGTAAAACCCAGCGGAACATTGGTGAAGCCGTTCACACAATCTTTTAGGAAAAAATCTCCCTACTGATGGCGACTGCACATAGTGCAGCATCGGTGAACATAGACGAATTTCCAATTTCGTTTTATGAATGAATTACCCCGATTGACCTGGGGTCAATCGGAGTAAATTGCGTCACGAAACATTGCGACGTGCAAAAATCTATATTGTGACGTCAAAATTTTCAGGGAAAATTCACCAATGGACCGATTCAGAAATTCAACTTCCGTCCTCGTAAATGACGTTGCGCAAGTTCAGCGTACTCGTAAAATACGTAAAATACGTTTGGACCAATCAAGAACGTTCAGAACAATGACGATCCCATAATGCCGTTGCATTTCTGAATCGGTCCATTGGAAACTCGTCTATTATACAGATGCAAGGAGTGAAAAGGAAGAGCACCAACATTCAACAGAAATGATTAAAAGAGACATTTTTGGGTATAATGTTAATTCTTAAGCGCAAAAAAAATATTAAGTCTGCGAGTTATGGTTTTCTGCTAGAAAGCAAAATATCATTCTTGAAAAATTTTTGTATCGTTTATTTTGTTGAGTAGTATATAAAACCAGTTAAAATCCATCGTACGTAGGCCTATTACCTCTAGTACATAGACAATAACAGTACATTGACTTGACATAAACACAATATAAGGATGAGGCTTAGAAACGCGGGAAAATGCGAGCCTCTGGCGAGCATTTTCACCGTTTCGAGCCGAATCCTTATATAGAGTTTATGTCAAGTCAATATACTGTTATTGTGTTTATACTGCAACATAAAAAAGCGAATTTTAGGGAAAATATGTAGGTAAAAATGATGACTGAAAAAGTGAAGTGGACGTCGTTAGCTTGAGATGAATCCATGTTTTCTTGCAACGTCATTGAACAATCTCTACGGAAACAGATTGTTGACGTCATTGAGAAAGTGTATATTATCACTTATGGTTATACAGTCAATGTATTTTACTTACGCAAATAGAGAGGTCGCAGTATAAAAAGATATTTCATGCATCTGACAATCCCTTTAGCTTGCAATAAATAAAAAATGCAAACATATACACAATATAATCAATAAAGAAAAGGCTAGAATATAACATGATTTAATGAAAACAACTAAGAAGGCCAAAGCTACAACAGTATGATTTTCATAACCTCTCTAACCATCAAAAAGTACAAAGATGAATGCATCTGACAATCCCTTTAGCTTGCAATAAATAACAAGTGCAAACATATACACAACATGATCAATAAAGAAAAAGCTAAAATTCAATATTTGACTTATAATATAATATTCTGATATAACAAAAACAACCTAGGAAACCAAAGCTATAACAGTATGAATTCCATAATCTCTCAAAATATCAAAAGGTACAAAGATGAATGCACCAGATAATTTCGTTAGCTTGCAATAAATAACAAGTGCAAACATATACACAACAAAATCAATAATAATATAATAATTTGATATAATGAATACAACTCAAATAGCCAAAGCTTCAACAGTATGAATTTCAAAAAAAATTTCCAGAAACGGAAATACAAAAATCTATAAAAATAGGGACATAAACTACAATCTTTACGAAATGGGGGGGGGGGGTGTTGTTGGCATATTCTTAATCCGTTAGATTAAATTTTTGATTTCCGATAACCTGAAGACCTTACCCCACTCATGCTGCCGACTTCCACTGACAAAATGTTTTTCGATAAGTTTTGAGCTGATTGTTCTATTGTAGCGTCACAGTATTATTCCAAAGGCTCTTACTGCCACTCGACAGTTTTGCGACAAGCACTCATTGATCAATCTTTTCAAATTACGTTTTGTTCATTCTTGTCTTGTTATTTATTTATTTATATTTTATTTATTTTTTTTTTTTGGTTTTTGTTTTGTTTTTTTTTTTGCATTTTGTAGTTTATATTCTATATGTATTTGTTTTCATTTATATTAACTTATTCTATAGTTAAACGAGGTAAGAAAGAGCGCTTTTAAGTCAAACCAAATCAGAAGAATTATGAATGTTTGTGGTGAATATCCCTGCAGAACTTCAGTTCATCGTATAATAGAGTTATCTGGTTCCTAGATGTTTCGAACTCAAAGGATTTTCAAAAAATTGTTTGCATAATTCAGTTCACCTCATAATTACCAAAATCGCTTAAAATCAGCAATGCACCGAAACACCACTTTCTTTGGACTTCGATTTTTGTAAATTCCACTCATTTGTTCCTTCGGTATTCTACTGCCGTTGTTTGTAACCTATCGGACGATTAATGTCTAGTTATGAAATTTGAATATTGTTCAGAATGTGGTTACGTGTAACCCCTCCGAAACGTTGCCTTCATGGATGTGGGAAGTATACATATTTTTATATACGAAGAAATGTTTCCTGTGTTCTATACATTGATATAGGCCATGGGCTGATATTACCCCTCCCCCTTTGCATGCTCCTCTTATGGACCCAACGAAATCTTCTTTTACCCTCTCTTCAAAATGAAATATGTACATGAGCATAACCTGCACCCAATGGTGAAGCAGACCCCTGCTTTAGACACATGGTAAGAAAATGTAGGAAAATTATGTTCCTGACAAAGTTTTTTTCCAAATTGCTTTAAATTCTTGACTGGTACCTGAAAAATTGCTATGAATTCATGGTATATGACACAACCTTTACAAAGATCCCACATTAATGCTATATCTTTACCCAATACGTTCTAAAATCGAAACACATTATCCCTTCTCCTTCAAATATTTACAAAACTGCTGTCACAGACAATAATAATATGTAACTTTTCTTAATTTATATCGTAGTAAAGTATATCAAATGATCTTTCATTTGATGTAGTAAAGTATATCAAATGATCTTTCATTTGATAGCGCCATAAAACCGATTTAATCCACCAGTTTGTTCTTGAAATTGTGTTATCGATATGGAGAAGACCGAGGAAACACTATCAATAGCAGAAAATCACATGCCACAATATACCAGGGAACTGCACCAGGGAACTGCACAAGAAAAACAATGGAAAATACAAAAAAAAATACGTAGACAGCAATAGGAACTTGGAATTGTTGTGTTAAACCGGTTTATGGATACCAAAACATCCCCTTTCTCTATCTCGTTTCCCTATAGCATAATAAACGTACAAGTAAAACCCAATACAGGTGGACTACTAACACAAAGTAAACCTCCCCTTTCTCTATCTCGTTTCCCTATAGCATAATAAACGTACAAGTAAAACCCAATACAGGTAGACTACTAACACAAAGTAAACCTCCCCTTTCTCTATCTCGTTTACCTATAGTATAATAAACGTACAAGTAAAACCCAATACAGGTAGACTACTAACAAAAAGACCACGATCTTGAGAAAGAACGAAAAGGACAAAATGTAATTAAGAAAGGAGGGCCAATTTGTGCTCGACGCTAAACTATCGGCTAGCTCAAGGAACCTAGTCTGCTGGTAAAACACTGTCGAACTACGGAACAAAAATCAAATTCAACACTTCGTGACGGGTTTGGTGAAGAATCATCGTGGATTTCAGTAGACATCGGAAGTATCAGTGAGAGACCAGTATACCTGTAAAATCTGAACAGGTCATTGGATCCCAATGCTAATTGGGTTGTGCGTTTTAGACTGAAGGTTCGGTTCTCACTTACTTTAACGGAATGAAGAAGAATTTCTTGTCAGTATCCTCTTATCAATATCAAAAATGAAAGTGCATATCTTCTTTACAAAAGTATTAATTCTAGCAATTTTTTAAGTAATAAAAACTTCTTACATCAATAATACTGATCTTACCCAAAATAAGTTTCTCTAAAATTTTTTGTCAATGTTCGAATAAATACACCTCATTTCTTCTGGATTTTTTAAATCATTTTTTTTTACATTTTTTACCAACATTTCTGTATAAACAAGGGTGAGAAATGTCCATAGTAATAAGCTATTTGCAAGTCACGCCATATTAAGATATCAAATGTTCATATCTTTTTTAATATGTTTAACAATTTATGAAATTTACAAATTCAGTGGTCTATAGAACCACGTCCGCATTTCATTTCTAAAAGTAAAGAAATGTTCAGTCAATGAACCATGAAATTGAGGTCAAGGTTACATGACATGTCAGACTGGCATGCACCCATCTAGATGTAGCAATACATCAAATACGATAAATCTGGGTGTTTTAGTCACAGAAAAATAAGTATTCAAGTAGAAAAGTGATCAAAGTCAATGAACCATAAAATTGATGTCAAGTCTACATGACATGTGTCAGACTGGCAAACACTCACCTAGATGTACCAATAAACAAAATATAGTATGTCTATACATTACAGTGCCTCAGAAATTGACTTACATGTAAAACTTTGTCGCACAATTTACGAAGTCACTGAACCGTTCAAATGAGATCGAAGTCAAATTACAAGTGGCAGACTGGCATGCCCCTAATAAGATACATCAATACACAAAATATAATGGATCTATGTATTACAAATATAGAGAAATCAACTTGAATGTGAAACTATGTCGCGATTTTCATGAAGTCATTGAACCATGAAGACAAGGTCAAGGTCATCTGAAACATGCCTTGCTAGAAAGTTCCAACCATAAGCTTTCTGTGTACAAAAGATGTTGAATACAAAAGTTATTAAGGTTTTAAGAAAGTTTACGCCGCCGGAAAGTAATACCTATGTCTCGCTTTCAGCGACTTTCATCGCAGGCGAGACAAAAAGTAGGTAAAATGAAAGCGCATAGTATCTTCTTTACAAAAAGTATAAATTATAGCATTTTTTAGGTAATATAAACTTCCATCCATTAAAATTATCCTACCAAACAGTTTCTCTAAAATTGTCATTTTTTTCTATGTTAGTTTTAAAAAACCAGATCATGCAGAATATGTGTTATATATGATAATTTTGCATTGTGTTATTTTAACAGCCATTTGTCTACTTAAACTCAATATTTTGTCCAAAATTGACGAGAATGGTAATTTTCAGCATTCATGATTTAACTGTGCATATGCAGAATCAAAATTCACAGTAACCTCGATATTTAGTCATTTGTTACCACTGGGTCGATGCCTCTGCTTGTAGACTGTTAGTCCCCGAGGGTATTCACCAACCCAGTAGTGCTGACCCGAAAGCCGGTTCTATTTAGAACCTTACAATATCTAATTTTTGTAAATTTTGTTGAAACTAAGGAGTATCTCCCTCATGCAAAGCTCTGTCCTTAGCTGATTTTGGTTTTCTATTTAGATCACATTTGGTAATTTGTTCTCGATCAGTTCTTAAACATGTTTGATTTTGTGGTCTTCCAAACGTTTAGATTTTATCTGCACTGAAGAGACATAAGTTGTCGAAATGCGCATATGCATAATCAAAATTCACAATAACTTCGGTATTTAGTTATTTGTTACCACTGGGTCGATGCCTCTGCTGGTGGACTGTTAGTCCCCGAGGGTATTCACCAGCCAAGTAGTCAGTACTTCGGTGCTGACCCGAAAGCCGATTCTATTTGGAACCTTACAATATCTTATTTTTGTAAATGTTGTTGATACTAAGGAGTATCTCCCTCATGAAAAGCTCTGTCCTTAGCTGATTTTGGCTTTCTATTTAGATTACATTTGGTTATTTGTTCTCTATCAGTTTTTAAACATCTTTGACTTTATGGTCTTCCAACGTTTAGATTTTATCTGCACTGAAGAGACATAAGTTGTCGAAATGCGCAAATGCAGAATCAAAATTCACAGTAACTTCGGTATTTAGTTATTTGTTACCACTGGTTCGATGCCTCTGCTGGTGAACTGTTAGTCCTCGAGGGTACGAGGGTATTCACAAACCCAGTAGTCAGTACCTCGATGCTGACCGGAAAGCCGATTCTATTTGGAACCTTACAATATCTAATTTTTGTAAATTTTGTTGAAACTAAGGAGTATTTCCCTCATACAAAGCTCTGTCCTTAGCTGATTTTGGCTTTCTATTTAGATCACATTTGGTAATTAGTTCTATATCAGTTTTGAAACATCTTTGACTTTATGGTGTTCCAAACGTTTATATTTTATCTTCACTGAAGAGACATAAGTTGTCAAAATGCGCATATGCAGAATCAAAATTCACAGTAACTTCGGTATTTAGTCATTTGTTACCACTGGGTCGATGCCTCTGCTGGTGAACTGTTAGTCCTCGAGGGTACGAGGGTATTCACAAACCCAGTAGTCAGTACCTCGGTGCTGACCGGAAAGCCGATTCTATTTGGAACCTTACAATATCTAATTTTTGTAAATTTAGTTGAAACTAAGGAGTATCTCCCTCATGCAAAGCTCTGTACTTAGCTGATTTTGACTTTATTTTTAGATCACATTTGGTAATTTGTTCTCTATCAGTTTTTAAACATCTTTGACTTTATGGTCTTCCAAACGTTTAGATTTTATCTGCACTGAAGAGACATAAGTTGTCGAAATGCGCATATGCAGAATCAATTTACAGTAACTTCGGTATTTAGTTATTTGTTCAAAATTCGTTATTCATCCGTTATATAATTATGTCAAATTATGAGAATATATTTGCAGATATGCCAATTAATTGATCAAAGCGATACATAAGTTATCTTAAAACACTGTTGAGAAAAAAACACGGATAGTTGAATGTGACTGTAAATACCGAAAATTGTTCCCGTATCCACAAAAAAGTGATGCTAAAAAATCCAAATAGTTTTTTTCTGTTTTTAGATGCATTTTTGTATATAGAAATGAAACATACATTCAAATTTTTGCTGTCTTTCCAAAAAGGTTCATTTGATACAACTAATGTGCAATTTAAGGCGTTACATGGGTAAATTCAATATTTGGTCCGATATTCGTGAAAAATCGGAATTTCTAGCCTTTCAGAATTTTAAAAATCAAAGTTGAATTTTTGAATTTGTAATCTATTAAGCGTGAATCTACCAGATTACGATTTAGTTAGTCTCGACTATACATAAGCCTTCTTTATGCACTGCATAAATGTACAAGAAGTGATCATTGTGATACACAGTACAATATGTTTGCCCCTACCCTACAAAAATTTTAGGCAAAATTGACCTTTCCGTAATTATTTTTTATTCAACAACACTACAAAATAAAGTAATTATGATCAAATTATAACAACATCACAGAACTTAGTAACTATGATATACATTTATTGTTTATGGATTTGTTTTTTCACATGCCAAAATTTTTTTAAAGTGACATTAAATTTGTCAATCAAAAGAGAAATACTGAACGGTTATTTTTGCAATTGGTTTATCTCGGACGCAACTTGATTCTTTACGTAGTAGAGGATATCGACAGGTTATTTTACATGTATCCATAAAAATTGACTTTGGGATACAGTGACCAGAGTGTTTTACACACAGACTGGCTTCTAACTGATACATCCCGTGTCTACTGAAATACATGATGGATCTTTACCAAACCCTGCTGAAAATTTTGAATTCAGTTTTCGACCTTGGTGCGAAAGTTTCTTACCAGCAGACTTGGTTCCTTTAGCTAGCCAGCAATTTAGCGGCGAGCACTCCTCGGTCAAAAATATGTTTCCTTATTTTTCTTTTTAAAGACTGTTGTCATAGAGTTAGAAAAAAGGAAGGGAAACGGGGAATGTGTCAAAGAGACAACGAGTATTCTACCTTTGTATTGGATTTTATTCGTTTGTTTATTACATTGTAAGGAAAAGGACACAAAATCTGAGGTTTGGGTGCCCACAAACCGGTTTATCCTTAACATTTGCTTTTGCTAGTGCCGGTATCAAGTCAGTTCCTATCCTTGTCTACTTTTAGTTGTTTATTCATGCGTGTTCCTTGCTACATTGTGTCATGTAACTGCATTTTTAACCGTTTAAAGTGTTCCCTGTTATCCATCCTATTTTCCATCTCTAACTTCCTCAAGTCCTTAAATTCTACACCTTTATCTGTAAATGGCTTCACTTATTTCATTCAAAAGTAAATTGGTTGACTGTCATCCACCTAATATAACCTGTACGTTGTTATATTTTCTGTTGGTCTTTGGTGTGTAGCATAAACGGACATTACTGGCATGTTGCTTATATATATTGACTCACAAAATAGGCGATGAGGGCCGTAGGAATACTCAAACCATCATTTATTCACCGAGGGTATTCACCAACCCAGTAGCCAGTACTTCGGTGCTGGTCTGAAAACCGATTTTATTTGAAAATGCAATATCTAAATTTAAAAAAAAATTTGTTAAACCTAAGGAGTATCTCCCTCGTGCATAGCTCTGTCCTTAGCTGTTTTTGGCTTTCCTATTTAGATCCTATTGGTAATTTGTTCTCTATCAGCTTTTACACATGTTTCGGTTAATGGACTTCCAGATGTTTTGGTTTGATCTGCACTGATGAGAAATAAGTTGTCGAATAACTAAATACCGAAGTTACTGTGAATTTAGCTTCTGCCTTAGCTGATTTTGGCTTTACATTTAGATCACTTTGGTTATTTGTTCTCTCAGTTTTTTTTAACATCTTTGAGCTTATGCTCTTCCAAACGTTTAGATTTTATCTGCACTGATGAGACATAAGTTGTCGAAATGCGCATATGCAGAAAGTAAATTCACAGTAACTTCGGTATTTGGTTATTTGTTATAGACACAACACAGTTTAAATTACATTAATACGACATTTAACTAGCACATACTGATATATATATATATATAAGTGTCTGTGTAAAATAATTATAACAACACTAAAACGTATATTGATGTTAAAATTTACAGCAAATTTTCGCCTTTCCACAGGCTTCG
Source organism: Modiolus philippinarum (assembly GCA_002080025.1). NCBI lineage: Eukaryota > Metazoa > Mollusca > Bivalvia > Mytilida > Modiolidae > Modiolus > Modiolus philippinarum. The sequence goes on along the minus strand of MJUU01033359.1, from coordinate 54,706 downwards.
TCAGGCTGATTAATTCTCTACGCACGTGTTTGCATGCGCGATAAAAAAGTTTTTGTTGGTTTGATTACTTGACACAAAGATATTTCCGTTCTTTGTGACATAGAAAAGCTAACGATGTAATATAAAGTAGAAAATAAATAAATAAAAAGATGTTAACATATTTGTTTCCGCTGAAAAAAATATTCTTTTTTTTTTGTTACTGCTGAATTTCATTTGGTCACGTTCGTTAAGACCATTTGGTTCTAAAGTACAAAGCTGGTGGACCCAAAAATTTCCCGTAAATCCCTTGTTGAGTCATCCCATTGATTGTTTTCTTCAATGATCTGTACTTTAATGTCTTCAAAAGTATGTCCTGTCGTTTGGAGATGGCGCGTGACAGGACAGTTTCGTTTTCGTAAATAAAAAAATTATATATATATATATATATATATATATATATATATATATATATATATATAGATAAATAAATAAATAAACAAATAAACCTCAGGCACACCTCAGGAAAGAAAGGGACATCTATAAGTATCTAATATATGAACTTGGGGGAGTATTTTCATCTATACACAAATTAGAATTAAAATGATAAATAATAGTCAGTTTTATAAATGAAATTAATTCAATATTTTAAGACAATTATGTCAATGGAACTACCTCGTGATTTAAGCAGAAGGGCAAGCAAAGCGGTCACCCAACTGCAAAAATCACAAAGGGGCGATGCGAATAGCTCCATTTATACGACATCTTGTATTTGTTTAATAAATTCCACAACAAAAGGATATCAATGGAACTACCTCGTAATTGAAGCAGATGGGCAAGCAAAGTGGTCACCCAACTGCAAAAATCGCCAAGGGACGATGCAAAAAGTTCGATTTGTATGACATCCTATATGTGAATAGCTGGAAAATGAATTAATATCAATAAGGCTTGAAATCAAATTTCATTTTTTAAAATATAATTTGACAAATAGGTCAAAATGTCAAATTTTCTGTATACATAATCCAATTAAGTCTGTCTTGTAAATTAAGACTCTCAAAATTTTGACATGATAATAAAACACATTTCAGTAATTCTTTTCTCTCTTCTTTAAACTCATCACATGAAAATATGAAATGTAATTCATCCTCAACTTCACCTGAGATTCACCTGATACAAACACTGTCTTGTCTGAGAGTACCCTGGTATCTACCTAGTTCTATCCGTAGTCTATAAGCCTAGATGCGTAATCTGGTTAACCTTCGCCTCTGCTCAAAGTTTTTTTAATAATATCAAGTACTTTTCTAACCCAAAATTAACTTTTAATTTGGTATAGGTACATAATTTCCCTCAGAATATTGCTTTTTCTGCTTATTCCACATATCTTTGTAGTAGATCATTAGATATTTCATACATAATCTTTTAAATGTAAATGAACTACTTGAATTCAAACTTTTGATATTTTTGATACAATCAAATATAGTATTTATTGACCCATACCAAGAAGGTATCTTTTCTTCAAAAAGAGCTTTTGATGTATTGTAAGCTTCTTTTAAAAGAGGAAATGAAGAATCTAAATTTTCTAAGCGATACCAGTAACTTAACATGGATTTAACAACGTTGAAATGAAGAGGAAATCTTCCGAGTTCAGACAAAACTGCAAAATTGATAGATTTTTAATTCACACCAAGAATAAACTTACCAAATTTAACATGTAATTTCTCACATAACAATTTAGAGTATATTTTCTCAGTAGAAAATATATTTGCTCTGAATTTTGATGTATATGGATTAAATGAACCCCATATTTCTGATCCATATAGTAACATAGGTTTAATGGTATGATCAAATACATGCATTGATATCTTAATATTTGGATTTAGTCTAATGAAATCTCTACATAATTTAAAATATCCTTTTTGAGATCTTTGATATAGTTCTTTTTGAGCAAAGGAGAAGGAACCAGATGCACTGAAGTAAACTCCTAAATATTTATAATGAGATACACATTTAAGCTCTAAATTATTCACATAAAACTGGTGATTTATTAGTCTACCTGCCCTGTTGAAAATTAGTATTTTAGTTTTTGATGTATTAATTGAAAGGCACCATTTCTGACAATATGCATTAAGTTGATCAAGTTTCTTTTGCAATCCTATTGCAGATGAAGATAATAAGATTAAATCATCTGCATACATTAAACAATGAACATTTTTGTTCCCCAATGAAACAGGATCAGGAGTATCATCTAAACATCTAGGAAGATCATTTATGAATATCTTAAATAAATTGGGACTTAAATTGTCTCCTTGTTTAACTCCTACTTTAACTGGAAAAAAGTCTGTTAATTTGTTATTGACTCGGATACATGATTTACTTGATAAATACATATTTTTAATAATTTCATAAAATAATGACCCCCCTCCTATTTCTAAAAGTTTAATTTTAATTCCAGTATGTATAACTGTATCAAACGCTTGCTTTTTGAAAGTCAACAAAGCAGGCATAAATTCTGCCATCTAAAATCTGCAGTATTTATCAATTATACTCTTAAGACTTAAATATATGATCAGATGTTCGTGCTTTACGTGTAAATCCTATTTGACAGCTATCAATTATTTGATGTGCTTCCAAAAACTTATCTAGTCTCATGTCGAGAACTTTGTGGAACAGTTTGCCTATGGTATTGGTTATAGGGAGACCTCTGTAATTATTTGGATCAGAAGAGTCATTCGCTCCTTTAAAAAGAGGTGTTATGTGTTATGTAGCCTTGCATCCATGGTTCTGGATATTTTCCAAATGAAAAGCATTTATTGAACATTTTTGTAAGCTTTTTATGATGTAAGTTTGACTACTTTAATCATATTGTTAGAAATATTGTCCAAACCAGGAGATTTGTTGTTTTTAGTTTTTGATATGGCGACAGAGATCTCAGTACAAGAGATAGATAAAACATTTCGTCTTTTCAATAAAACATATTTGTAAAGAATCACACTGAGTCAAACACGAAATACAGTGAAAATGACGTGATTATTTGATCGACAACATTTTTGTTGAATGTGGAGGCCGTGTTTTTCAACAGACAATAGGGATTCCTATGGGAACAAATTGTGCGCCAGTTTTAGCTGACCTTTTCCTTTTTTCGTATGAAGCAAAGTTTTTACAAGGGCTGATACAACAGAAACAAAAACAACTAGCCCAGACTTTTAATTTCAGCTTTAGATATATAGACGATGTTCTTTCTCTTAATAACCCAAGATTTAAAGAATATTTACATCGTATCTACCACAATGGACTTGAAATTAAAGAGACAACCGACACACCCGATTCTGCTTCATATCTTGACCTTTTGTAATACATTGACGGACATGGACGTCTGAAATCTAGATTATATGACAAACGTGATGATTTTGACTTTCCAGTTGTGAACTTTCCCTTTCTCTGCAGCAATATACCTGCATCCCCAGCATATGGAGTATATATTTCACAATTCTAATATGGCTTCCTGTATTAGCTTTGTAAATAGAGTCATGTTATAATACCAATATAACACTCTTGGAACATGCGCAAAAGATGCATAGTTTCTGTTGTATATTTTGAATCTATTTTTCATTTTAACTGTCAAAATCTACCATCCACCAACAAATTTTTAATTAAATTTGTTTCGAAATTCATTATGGAATTTTTTTCTACTTGAAAAGGCAATGTTCGGGACAAACTTTAATTTTCCTACTTGTGACGTCACAAATAAAATCGTAATGTCCGGTTCGTCAGCAGCGTTGGTTGGAAAGTTTGAATGGAGATTAAAAGGACTTGAGGCATTTTCTACAGTTAAAATAACAGTTAAATCAAACAAAAGTAAGTTTTTATTGTATTTGTGGAAAGTTTTTTGTCAGCGAGTTTGTTTATCAAAATCAAAATGTTACGGAACCATTAGATAGTCGCTGCTCGCTTCGGGTATAAAATGGGTGAAATTTCCATATTAGAATCGAAATAAATCATACCCGCCAAATACTATATTGTCATTATAACATGGGCTTTCGTTGTTTTTGCATATTTTACCCCTCGCTAACGCTCGGGATAAAATATTTGCAAAAACAACTCAAGCCCATGTTATAATGACAATATAGTATGGCGGCCATGTTTTATTTCTTAATTAATTCGTTACTGTAGAGCGTGCAGTACATACAGTGACTTTGTGGAAAGAGCAAAAGCACTGTCACAAAAACTGCTGAGTCAGGGATATGTTCAGCCTTTGTTACTTTCGTCCCTTCAGAAATTCTATGGCCGTCACCACGACATCAAAGATAGATATGAAATGTCAGTGTCACAAATAAAAACTGACATTTTCAGCTAGATTTGCGTCTACCCGGATTTAACATTACCGGTTTGACTTTACCCTGGATTGACCCACTGACAGTGTGACGGGTGCTGTGCACAGAGCAGGAGATGCTTACCCTTCCGGAGCACCTGATGTCACTCTTGTTTATTGAGAGTTCACACTGTTAGTGCTTTAGTTTTTTGTGTTGTATATGTAATGTTCGTATGTTTTGTGGGCATGTGGTGTCTTTGGTCTTCCGTCTTTTGGTGTTCTTGCTTTTGCCTTGTCTCTGGACTTTGATTTGTGTAATCTTGTGCTTTGTTCCTTCGGTATTCTACTGCCGTTGTTTTTTTCAAGATGTTTCAGTTTTTGCTGTAATTCTGCAGCGCAATTTTTAAATTCTGTTTTTGGTTCAAACAATTTTATAAAATGAGATTACCATGCTGAAGGGGGAATTGAGTGACTGGAATCAGCCTTATCATTATCTCGAAAATCATCAATAAGTTTCCAATTGGCCTACGGATTTTTTTCATAAAGTTACTCAATTTTCTGTAGCAGAGATTGTTTGTAATCTCTATATTTCTGTTTTCTAGTTTTGGAATATATTCTATAAAGCTTATAGTAATGCCCTTTAACAACAGGGTCGTTAGGATATTTTGAATATGTTTTGCTATAATTAAAGCGATCTCTCCGCATTGTAAATAAATCTTTATCAAACCACTTTTTGCTTTTCTTATTTGCCCTGTTTTTGTGTCTACGTTTTTTTAAGGATATGTTAGCTGCTGAAATAAATATGTCAGCCAGTTTGGATGTGATTGTTATGAGCTTTCAATATTGGTATTATCAAATTCAGATATTGCAAGTTTTATTTCTTCGGATTGAAGTGATGCCTGGAATAAGGAACAGAAATCATCTGACCATATATAATTTGGTGTCATTGTTTTACCTGGTTCTTTAATATAAGTATTATCTATACAAAAGTTGGCTAATAATTTAATGACAATCAGACATAGTTGGTGTAAATGGTGATACACGAAAATATGACACTTGATCCAGGATACTCTCAGACACTACTGTGCTGCAACCTTGCGGCTTATAACATGTATAATTTCCAAAAACATCACCAAAACCATTTAAAAATAGTATTTGATGACCAATACAGAGATCCAACAATTCTTTTCCCCTTGAATCCAGCTTCTGGTCTTTGCTGCTCCTTCTGAGCATTATTTATTTATCATTAACATATGTTTGAAACAGAGGAATAAATGCCTTATCATCCTGTAAGATGAAATCTTGTTCTGACGATACCCTAGCATTCATGTCACCACAAAGTAAAATATTACCAAGACTACTGAAAATAGATATATCTTTTTCAACTTCTTCAAAAATGTCATGATCTAAACTCTTGGTGTAAGATGAAAGATGAAAGACTTGGTGGATTGTATACAAGACAAATGTACAAATCTTTATTAAAACAAAAAAAATGTTGATCTAGCCTTATCCACTGAATCTCTGCTACAGAAAATTTAGTCACTTTATGAAAAAAATCCGAAGGCCTATCCATATGCAGAAAATAAATTAACAGTTATTATTTACATTTTATTTTATGTCAGGGACAACATTTAAAAAATACATCAATTGTACGGACGAAATTTTAAATTATTAGTAATACAAAAAATATCGAAGTTGCCTTTGCATCCTTTCTTGCACCGCATTTTTAGTGTTTTGACATACTTTTCTAAAAAAAAATTGACGATGTGTACATGATAATTATGTTGGAATTGCATTCACTAACCTAGGAGTTTGTGTAAATGAATAGAAAATGCTTAACAATTCCCATAAAACAATGGCAAATTTTACTTATAATCTTGAAAAAAAACCGTGTGATTTTTATCTCGAAGCCATGAAATGGCTGGAGAGATGTTAATATGACAAGAAAAAATCACGTGAGGCTTCAAGCCTATTAACAGCTCTAAAAGATGATCTTCGTGCTTCCGATAAAATATAGTGCGCAAGTTTCTTTCAAAATCGTATACATCGTGTTTTTAAGTTATATTTCTTCATTTTCTTGAGTTGAATACGGTGTTGTTTTATTAAATTGAAAACAATATGCATGTTTATCAAATTACACGTTTTTTTTTATATTGCGTCTCGGACCAACGAACCTGTCGCGAAGTAATTTGTCAAAGATGAAAATAACATTTGTTTACCCTTGACATTGTAGCACATTTATAGCAATGAAATCACACAATCCGATTATTTTTATGTATTACGGAATAACATAATATATGCAAACGTATGCAGCAGTTCTTTGGATGACTACGAATTTAGTTTTGCCACGTGTAGATTTTTAGGGCTTCGAGATTCAGCTCCATCGGAGCTTTGATTTACTTAGATTTACCATACATTTTATCATTTTGGGATATATTAAAACACCTGTGAATGATGAAAAGTTGTCGTTATGAACAAAATACATTATAGAGATAACAATTTACATTTTTGACGGTCTGAAATGTTTAAAGCACTGACATGTGCTACAAAAACTGGAGAATTATAATCAAAGTTATACAGCATAACGAAATTTACTACTTTTATGCAACTGCGGTTTTTTTTATTATATTCCTTGTGGCTGTCAGTATAACATTTTGGCTGAAATCTATGATATAAAGAATCATTTGTGATATAATCACAAAACTTTTTAAAATTTTAGAATATTCATTGATACTATTACCAATTTTTCACTAAAATCGACAAACATCAAAAGATTATTTGCGATTATTTTGTAATTATAAGACAAAATCGTATAAAGCTAGTTATTATGCAACTTTGAACTGGTGTTGCTATTTTACAAACTTACATTTCACATTAAAAAGGCATTTTTGGAGGTTTTTGGAACAATTTAAGAACAATTCTTGAATATGACCATATAAATGGAAAATAAGTTCACTTAAAAAAATGATTTATCATTATATTTACTTAATCTTGGTATTTCGATTTGCTCCTGCAAAATGATGAAAATCTGTAAAAAAAAATTCCCGATAATTTCCATTTTACCGTCATATTTCGTGCACATTTTCGAGTTTAACGGCTACATACAGCTCACTTAAACAATTAATATCTAATCAAAAGATCCGTAGTATTTCAGATATAGTGAAATCTAACCCAGTCAGAAACCCGGTTGACGAAAATTATCTACCCTTTAAATTAGGAACTCTTCAAAATCTAGCCAAAAACTTGTACCTCCAAAGTGGACGCGGCGGTTTGGACAGGTCCTGAAAATGTTACTGTAACATTAAAAAAGTTAAATACCGGGATTATAACAAAACAGCTAAGATAGCAAGTAGTTTTTCTTTCAATCGCATTATTACAAAAGATGCTGAAACCAAAAATAACATTACAAAATAGGAGTTGAAGTCGTTGTTATGTCGACCCGGAAGACATTTATTAACAACTGGTCGATGAGAAAAAAAAATCGCAAAAAATTCAAAAAAAGCACGCATTCGTTCGATCGGCCTTCCCAATGCAAATTCAAGAGTCGATTTTCAAAAAAATCGATGCATATGCCAAAAATCGGTACAGTTTAGAAAATCCGTTGTTAGGGTGAATCGAGGGGAGACAATTGTTTTGTGTACATTTTAAAAGGGTGTGTTTGACTTGAAAAAACTAAATCGTGCTGATTTTTTTCCCTTTTAAATGGCATTGACTTTAAAATTCTATGTTGTAATGAGTTCGGATAGGGTAGTCAGAACAATAAAATGTGACATTACTTTTATTCAATGGGATATTATGTGACTGTATCTACGTGCGTGTGTGTTTTGGAAAAGCCTGAATAAAGGGGGGTCGTAAATAAGTAGCAATCGTATATGTGTCATTTGAAAAGAAATAACTGTATTTCTAGCGTCAGTGTCGTCGATTTAGCCCGTAATGTCTGGTCAGCTTCAAATTGTGACATAAATTAATTGCAAGTGTAACATGTTTTTTAATCAGATTAATAAATTCAGTTCAAGAATATCATTATCCGGCTAGACTTCAGGAAGATTACTTTTTTAGCAAAATAGTGGCCTTTTTTGCTTTTTTCAAGATATAAACATTAAATCTCGTGTTCACTTTAAAAACTGCTAATGCCATAACTGTAAATTGATTTGAACAACACCGGTGAACACTTTACTTGTTATGCAGATTCCAAAAAAAAAAAATCTTAAATTCACTTCATAGACCCCTTCATAAATCAAATCAAACCCGTTGACAAGTCACAAATGTCGACAGGCAGGCAATGACTACTGACAACCTATAATTGCGCTTTGAAGCTTCCTTACTGAATTCGATTTGAAAATCAGGTATGAAGCACACTAGAACGCCCTTTTCTTGAGTGTACGAACCATACCAACATAAGTCGACAACTCTTTAACAATTCAAGGTGGATTAAAAGACTTTTCACACAAGGCAATGCATATACTTGGACTATGTAAAAATTGTAACTTACTACAATTTGTATATACAGAATATTTATTAAGAAATCGTAACAGGACTCGTGACCTCCAAGTTTAATTCTTTTTTTTTCTCATCGTTGGAGAACCATGAAACCTCTAATCGCACCATCTTCAAATACATACTTGTGCATTTTTGTCGAGTTTCCATCTTCTTCAGTATAATACTTTATACTATAGTATAATACTATTGGAATTATTGTCGATTCGGCGATTGACATAGTTGAGGAACATAGGTTCCTGTGAGCATCTTGTTTTTTTTCCTCTCAATTAGATGGGATTGTTTTAATTACAAATTGATCACTAGCCCATGTGACTAACTATTTTTTTACGGAAAAATACAAAGATATATGGAGAGCAGGAAACGGAAATTTATTTAAAACCAATATGTCAGGACAGAATCAGAATCAGAATATTTTTATCACCAAATTAGGGCCCCAGGAGGGCATGATACATCAAACATTTATGATTAAGTACAATATTACAGAAAACGGTATAAACAATAAATAACAATTAATAATTATAATAAAAATAATAAATAAAGTCATATATATGCAGGTCTACCATAGATGCACTTCATACTTTGAAAAATTGAGCAATATTAATAACATACCCGGTGCATTTCGATTAAAAAAAATAAAACGCATTCACATACAGAACAGAATGCAGCAGGCACCATGAGACGATGCATAGGGGGGACAGATTCAGGATGTTTAATTAGATGGGATGCAATTTTAAAAAATGACCAATATATTTTTAGACAAATTTTTGGCAAAAAACTCTGATTTTACCCTACTTTTTTGTTTTAGGGAGGTGAACACCCCTCTCGCCACCCCTTAATGGGAAAGTGTAGTGTAGACATTTACATCTTGTCGCAAAGGGGTTGGGATTTTATATCGTGGTATACATTTAATTTTGAATTCACATGTATTATTATTAACATTAAAAAAAATATGGTAGAATGAATACGAAAAGATCTTTTCCCTTGAAGAGGTTTTTTCTTTAATTCGTGCCTAAATTTGGTTTATTGTTGGTTTTACATATTTATTTGCAAAGAAGCAAACAAATACAATACTTCAATACGATTCAGAAATAAGAATAATGAAGCTTATCCGTCTCCATATGGATGAGATGCCATAGAAAGCCGAAAATAGACTTCATGAAAATGTAATGCAATAAGGTTAAAGAAGAAATTTTAGAAAAAGCAACATTAATTTTAAAGAGGAAATTGTCGGAAAAAAAAATTAACGAAAACTCTTGAGGCAAAAGAAACATTTTTAAAAATCGGGTTTTGTCTTCAGTATTTAAAAGGTTAAAAGCCCCTTTTTCAGTCCAATGTTAAACCTATGGAAATTTTATGTTAAACCCCCAGCCATAACGGCTTGTTGGTTCTTCACCAAACTTCGTTTGCATATAGCTGTTTTATTTATGCATACAAAGCTACCATTAGTTGCAAGTTTTATGAACAAAAGAATGAGTTATTTATGATAATCAATATAAAAAACGGCAAATCATTCGAACAGACCGCATTTTTGTCCCAGAAAACATCCAACTACCACAATATTTTCAAGATTTTTTCTGCAAAATCATTAAATTTTTCGATACTAGCATAAAATAATGGTAGCTTTGTATGGGCAATTATCTCATTAATTTTCAGACGAATTTTTGGAATAAAGCAACAAGTCGTTTAGGCCTGGGGGTTTTACATAAAATTTCCATAGGTTTAACATTGGACTGAAAAAGGGGCCTTTAACCTTAAAAAAAAAGGGTGGTCTCTATGTAGAATAAAGATATTTCAATATTTCGCTTCAAGTTCACAATTAATGTTTTAAATGATATTCAATATCTTTAATTAAACGTTTTTCTTAGTAACAATAACATGAAATTTGTATTGAAGCAGTGTTCATTAATTAAAGTTTATGCTTGGCTTAGTTAGACTTCGGTGAACTCGATTAAAAAATTGTATTTATTCCCGCCAAAATATGTCCAACTTTGAAACGTGGCATTTATGTGCGAACTTTTCAATGGATGCAAATGAAAGCACATTCTTTCTACTATACGCTTGATTTTTTTCATTAAAAAATGAAAATATGCCAAAAAACGGTACAGTTTAGAAAGTAACCACTGTTCTGACCGATGTTTGATAATTTTGTAATAACGATAGCTTTTTATCTTAAGTTTTCTGTGGGAATCATATGAAAAACACCATATCAATATCAATATGTGACAAAAACAACCAAAACATATCTCTAATTAACTTTTAGAAGCGTGGCGAAAACTTTGAAAAATGATTTATCACTTTTTTACCTCGTTATAGGGAAAGTTCCAATTCTTTTGTTCGATTTCAACCGGGTTTCTGACTGTAACCCAAATCCAAATAAAACATTTTTTTATAGAATTAGACAGAATTACAGGTTGAATATTTAGAGATTTTCCTTCATTTTTAGGAAGAGGGATGCTTACGACATTTGTGAGCCTAAAAGAAGACTCAAACAAAATATTTTGGACACAATTTGTTGCTTAAACATCATTTACCATTATAGAATAGACAATTAAGGATTCAGGATTTTTACGATTCTTACTTTTGTAAATCGAAATATTGAAAATATTGAAAATCCCGAAATTTTTTATCCTTAACAATTCTATACCGAAAATCAAAATTTTATGGACTTTAATGATCTTATTTTCCAACAGTGTATCTCAACTTATAAGTTAGGCTTAAAAACTAGATCAAATGATTACAGGTCTTAATGTGAAAGGAATTAACAGTGAAAAATTCGTCATTTTCGCATTTTTTTGCACGGGGAGGGGTACATTTTTTTTATCCCCAGACAACAAAATTTCTTAACTTGCCTAAATTTATATTCGTGGTAAAGTATTTCAAATTACCTTTCATTTGATCCTAAATTTCAGTACATTTAAATTAAGGAGCTTAAAATGTGAAACTTAAAACGAAAATATCAGGATTTTTGGAGGTGTATTTATCAAAATGGCCCTTTCTGACTTATATATGTGTGCAGGTTATATTCAAGGTAACTTTAAATACACATAAGACTTTGATTTATGTACATTAACTCCATATCCCTTTATGGCTTATCAAAGGCTGGAGTTAGTTTCCTGAAAGTGTGGAGTCCGTATGATTCCTGTACTGGGAGTTTCCTGCAATGTGAAGTCCGTATGATTTCTGTACAGGGAGTTTCCTGTGGTGTGGAGTCCGTATGATTCCTGTACTGAGAGAGAGATATATGCTCTATATACATTTTAGCTTTACTATTTAGATACTATCGGTAATTTGTTCTCTACCAGATTTTACACATATTTCGGTATATGGATTTCCAAATGTTTTGATTTGACCTGCACTGAAGAGACGTAAGTTGTCGAAATGCGCATATGTAGAATCGAAATTAACAGTAACTTCGGTATTTTGTCGTTCATTACCACTGGGCCGATGCCTCTGCTGGTGAACTGTTAATCCCCGAGGGTATTCACCAACCCAGTAGCTAGGTCTTCGGTGCTGGCCCGAAAACCGATTTTATTTAGAAACTTGCAATATCTAAATCTCCCTCTCACATAGCTCTGTCCTTAGCTAATTTGGGCTTTTCCATTTAGATACTATCAGATACTATCGGTAATTTGTTCTCTATCAGATTTTACACATATTTCTGTATATGGATTTCCAAATATTTTGATTTGAACTGCACTGAAGAGACATAAGTTGTCGAAATGCGCATATGTAGAATCGAAATTAACAGTAACTTCGGTATTTTGTTGCACAATCTTACTTTTAAATTTTGGCTTTTTTATTTTTTATTTATTTATTTTTTTTTGTAATTTCAAATTGTTACTCTGACCACCTGTTATTGTGCACATGTCTCATGATTTTATTATGCCAAGTTTTCTTACTATTGGCTTGATGAGTGCCCTGTGTTGTGATCGTCTTACAATAGTCCATTTGTCTGGCAACGGATGGCAGCAATTGTAAGAACTCTTTGCAAAATATTTTCATGTTTTTGACGATCCCGCATCGATGGGTAAAGTCACATGGATGTACCGTTGCTCGACATCTAGCAAAAATCTAGTAAAATTCTAAATGCAAGGCTTGCCGATATTGTAATTTAAAATTTGATAGTGCATCTATATGAGAAAGTCACTCCATAACTGAAATGTATATAGAGCATACATCTTCCTAACGGGGAAACCTTTAAAGGACTCCACGCTGCAGGAGAGACAAACTCCAGTTTAAAATTACCAATCAAGTGATATGGAGTAAATACAAAGTGTCTGCAAATACATATTGTAAAACTTGGCTCCAAATATGACCATGAATGTTTATATCGACTGTCGAATGAAAATCAAGCTTTTATCTTATTTATACATTTTTATACATTTTTTCCTTAGAGACATTGTCTCATGTACATTTAATCCATATTCTTTATCCATTATTGATTTAAGACTCTCCATCGATTTAATCCACCATTTCTTTTGAAGTCAGGACCATTTCGACAATTTTATTCCACCTGATTTGTATTTTTGTCTCATGGACTTTTGCTCTTTGCAAATTTGCTATTACCCCTATTTACAGTGTGGAGTCCGTAAAAAGGTTTCAATTGCTAGAGATGTATGCTTCAAATGCAGTTTAGCTATGTTGAACATGTTCTCATTTTAAAGTCACCATGAGGCCTTCAACAATGAGCTTTGCTCATACCTCAAATTAAGTTCGAGCGACCCTTAGTACCGGTTTCACAGGAATTCATTTGTTAATTGTCGAACAAAGTCACATCCGTGTCTAATTTAGCCCATGGATCGTTGGTAATTGTCATACAATGTCACACCCGTGTCTAACTTAGCCCATGGATCGTTGGTAATTGTCATACAATGTCACATCCGTGTCTAATTTAGCCCATGGATCGTTGGTAACTGTCATACAATGTCACATCCGTGTCTAATTTAGCCCATGGATCGTTGGTAATTGTCATACAATGTCACATCAGTGTCTAATTTAGCCCATGGATCGTTGGCAATTGTCATAAAATGTCACATCCGTGTCTAATTTAGCCCATGGATCGTTGGTAATTGTCATAAAATGTCACATCCGTGTCTAATTTAGCCCATGGATCGTTGGCAATTGTCATACAATGTCACATCCGTGTCTAATTTAGCCCATGGATCGTTGGTAATTGTCAACAATGTCACATCAGTGTCTAATTTAGCCCATGGATCGTTGGCAATTGTCATAAAATGTCACATCCGTGTGTAATCGTTGGTAATTGTCATACAATGTCACATCCGTGTCTAATTTAGCCCATGGATCGTTGGCAATTGTCATACAATGTCACATCCGTGTCTAATTTAGCCCATGGATCGTTGGTAATTGTCATTCAATGTCACATCCGTGTCTAATTTAGCCCATGGATCGTCTACAAACTTAAAATTAACTGGCAAAGCGCTCTGGTAATACCAGTCTGAACCGAGATTTCAAGTTTTTATCTCAGAGTTTGGAAAAATTCTTTCTGTTTGTTATGATTTCGAGTGACGTATAGTAATGACGAAGTATAAGCCAATCTTATAAATAAAAACTTTCAGAATATCATTGAAGTTTTTACAGGGAATATAACGCTCTTTCTTTAATCCCCCAAATTACACCTTCTAAACGGATTACTGTTTCAGCGGTGCGACAGCTGGTTAAAATGTATGATACCGTCGGCCACTGTTATAACTTTTCATAACTTGATTTGGTGTAAGATATGTTTAAAATTCTTTAAGGTGACCTGAACGCTCGAACACACTGTACTAAGAAGTTGTAAAAGGATAGATTCCGGTTGATTATCCATTCAACATTAATTGGAAATAAAACTTCAGTGATTTTTGTGTGTAATACTACAATTATTGTAATTATTTTGATCCAAACAAAAATCTTGCCATAACCTAGAAATTAAGGTTCAATTTAAAACATAGTAGTTTTCAGATATAAAAACAAAAAAATCACGACAATTAATTAGTGAAATGCCATTGATAAAATTATTTAGATATTTGAAGCTTTTTTTATAAGTGTTTTGTAAGTGTTTGTTGTGGTTGAAATTTCAAAACTAGTCACACGTCGGTTTATACTTCACTTTTTAGATGTAATGGTTGAAATAATTAAGCTTAGAATGGGTGACATAGTGGTTAAATGGCACTCTCTTATATAGAAAAAAGAAGGGAAACGGGGAATGTGTCAAAGAGACAACGACCCAAAGGGGAGCAATACCAACTCAAAGCAGCCACCATAAGATATTCAATGAACGCCGGTGAGGAAACCCCACACCCAACGGCAGGTCGGAGTCGGCCCCTTAATAAAGAGTAATCAAGTTCAGCGAAATAAACATCATCCCAGACTCCTATAGACATAAAGTAAACTAACTAGAAAACATCATCCCAGACTCCTATAGACATAAAGTAAACTAACTAGAAAACAGACAAGACACATAAAGGCTTAATAAATTTCCTGACTAAGGACAGATGCAAACCTGCTGCGGCGGGGTTAAACTAATTTTATTGGGCCCAAATCTTCCCCCTAGCCAATGTGATAAATAAAAATACAATAGTAACAACAGTAAAATTACAACAGTAAAATTAAGTTAGCAACAGGACTGAGTCAATTGTGAAAAATTAAACTGAAAGAACTAAATATACGGACATAAACATGAAATCACAAAAGACTACTAGCAGTTAACTGACGTGCCAGCTCCAAACCCATTACCAACTGACAAATTAAGTTATGCACCCTCAGTATACAGCTTCAACCAAGATCCCTTCCTGTCAGGAGTTTAGCAAAATGATTTCATGCATATACCGGAATACATGACCCGTGTCCATGCAATACAGATTTTAGAAATTTAGAATTGCAAAGACCCTATCAGAAATCAATGTTAATACCAAAGAAGGCCATAAGTAATGACTTGACGACAATACCGCCGGTAATTATGCCTTGATAGATAAATGACTATCTTCTGCATGGCAAAATACCCTTTTTAGAATTGTGAAATATGATGGGTAATAAAATGACCATATCTGCAAGCTTGATATTTTTATTGACATTCGTTTGCCTTTGTTAAAATCGGCGAGTTTTATATGGATTTTATTTGAATTACACACACAATTACCGCATAAATTTTATCCTTTTCCAAACATAAATGAATGAACTTCAAAAGCGTTAAAAACAACATAAAAAGATTTGAACCTATAATAAAAAGAAGCACACCAGCTTGTAAAACATTCTCTTTTCGGTAGTTATTTCAGAAAACTTCTTTGTTTCGTGCTCTTTTTACCATTGATGAATAAGACATCTGTCATGTTTTAACACATTTCAATCTAAATTACCACATACCGAAGATTTGAAAAAAAGATATCTTTATACATGAATACATTTAGACTTCCTCGTAAGCTCTCTGTGATGCTGACAAAATTAATAAGGAAAATGACCAAAATAGTATTTTGACGATGAATGGTCTTGTTCGTACAGTGGTACATTTAAAACACTGAAAATTTATTTTTTCATGGACGGTCACCGGAAGCATGACTTCTTGCGTGATCTCTTTTTTCGTGTAAAAAAAAATTTTGAGCATCATAAATGTAACGCTGTGTGTTCTAAATTTACATTAAACTCGGGTGAAAATGCAAATGAATCATATACGTTTTTTTTAAACAAATTAAAGATACGAGTCTTTTGCAAAGATAATAAACAATGAGAGGATATGGAGTAAATGCACGCGAATCAATTTCATGAATAAAAATGTTGTGCATACCAGGATTATTTCAGTTTGTCACCTCAACTCGATAGGTCACTGCTATCAGTTGAATAAAACAAACATTTACATGTAACAATACTAATTTAGAATATAATACGACAAAAATCCTCCCGCTACAAATTCGAATTTCAACTTTCGACTGGGACAAAGAGGAATTTTATTTTGTAGGTATTAATCCGATACAAATTGGAATTCCAATCCAATTTGTACAGATCATGATGATTTGTACTGGGTGATTCTGGATATTACAAAATTTCTATCATGATTCAAAATATTGCTGGGTTTATTCTGGATTTACAATATTATCGCCTTTCCCTCCGCTTTTTTCAGCCTGCAGAGCCCTTCGACAAAAGCCATATCCGGTTGACCCGAACTTATCAAGAAGTTGACCTGGAGTTGACAAGCAATATCCTTTTTATCCGTTCCGCAAAAAAGAAATCTTAATTGGATAAAGAATAGATATTATATTTTCCGTTTTTAATTTTGTAACAAATTACTGTCACCAATAGACAAAAATAAAAAAAAAAACGAGACGTTCGAAAAAAAAACAAAAAAAAACGGAAACTAGGTCGCTGATGACTTCAGCAGAGCCACCATTTTATTTACATTGTGACGTCATAAAAGAGCTTAGGAACTTGAAGACAAATGTAAACAATGAGGGGTTCTGCAATGGAAAAAATCGACCTTATTTTGATTTGTTAACATGGTTCCATAAAAACATTTCTAAATCTAATAACGTTAGCCGACAAAAAATATTGTGAAGTCATAAAAACTGCAAGCCATTTCACATTTTGTAAAAAAAATAATGAACCTTATTTCCCGCGCAACTTTGGGAGAATTTGACACAAAAACTAATAAAAAAATTATAGAAATAGAAATTAAAGACGATAAACAAGTTATCTGAATTTTGAAAGCTGGAATATTTATCAATTATGGACTTTTTACGAAGTCAATATGTTATATATGGACCTGTTAGGGTTATATTGACCGAGGACGAAGTCCGAGGTCAATATATTCCTAACAGGTCCATATTTAACATATTGACAGAGTAAAAAGTCCATCATTTTTATATTACATATGTAGTTTCAGGTTATCTCGACATTTTTGTGGAGGAAAATTTTGTCAATACATCGAAATTAAATTAGAAATAGAACCTTTATTTGAAGGCGGGGTGTGGATCTGCCATCATTTAGAATGGGTTACATGAGTGCTCGTAGGATAAATAAATGACTACATTTCTCTTGTATTTGCAAATAAAAAAACAAACAAACAAGTAAGCCTTTTTATTAGGCGTGTTTACGTGAAGTGTGCAATAAAAAACATGTCACAGCTGTTAAATATATTTTTCATCGAATTCAGTGGTTGCTTTGTAAAAACATTTTAATACCCCCTTTTATTTCCCCGGCGGAAACTCCTATTAATGTGTAAAGAGTTTTCCAACATTTATTAAAATATTTTTTCATAAGACCTTTCTTAGTGAAACACTATAGTCTGAAAGTCCAACCAAACATGTAGCCTCAATAAAACTAAAAATAGAAACATAGCGTCAATATACTTAAAAATAGAAACATGGCGTCAATATACCTAAAATTAGAAACAACACTGAAATATGCTGAATATTCTTAAAATCACGTGAGCGTATTAGCCAATAAGATTAATAGAAACTTATACCATATGTAATATTGTAAAATATCACCCCGCTCGCCAAAATATGAAGCTTCATATCCTGGCTCACGGGATGATATTTTACGATATACAGATGTCGAAATCCAGATAACATATATATACAAGGTTTTATAGTATAACTAATTGACGGTCATGAATATCAATAAAAATGTCACGAGTGCCGAACAACGAAGAAAGATTAAACGAGTTGCGGAACGAGTTTAATCCACTGCGTTGATCGACACGAGTGACATTTTTATGATATTCATGATGGCATTAGTTATGCTTTTTATCATATAGATTTTCTACTCAAAAACCGAGATTTTAGGTGCGGATTATTTTTTTTTCATGTCAATACGTCAGTTGTTTACTTGACGTCGACATTGCAGAGACCGATGATTGTGACGTCGCTTCATTAAGACGTCATCCGGTGACTAGAAATCCTTTATTTTCACCGGTGACAATATGACATTTATTTAACTGAGAAAACTCGATAAATCAACGCTATCTATGTAAAAAAGATAATGTTATTATTGATTATTTTAAAAGAAATATTTCCTTTTTGTTCAAGTCTCAAAATGTTACATGCAAAAACAACGCAATGAAAAGGGAATAAATGAATACATGCTTGCAGAAATTCTTGAATCCACTACGATGGTGAGGCAAATGAATTAGAGCATCAACCTGATGGTATCGCATTTTTCAGAGAGTAAGTATTTGCTGCCGTTGTAATAAAATACATGGAAATGACTTTGTGTGAGATGTTAGGATGTATAGCATTTCAAACCCCAAAAGCACATTTGTTTTAGATCAACAAGATCATTCTCTGAATAACGATTTTTCTGTGTGAAATTAGATGAAAAAAAATCTATATACATCTTAACCGATTTGTTTACAGGCGCGGATCCAGGCAATTTGAACGGGGGGGGGTATTATAAGAAATGAAAGGAAATTAAATTTTTTACTGTATTTTTTTAGTAAAACACTAGGATAATCATTAAAAACACATTATTGTCCAGAAAAAAAGGGGGGTCCAATCCCTGGTCAACCTCTTGGTTCCATCAATGTTTTATGGCAAAATATTACCATCTTTACCTGTCCTGTTATTTTTTTATCTTAATTATGATCTAACCATAAAAAATAATTTTGCACCTATCTTCCTAGTTATACCGTTTTGTTGTTTTAAGTACTAATCCATGCAAGTGCTAGGAAGTGAGCGACAAACCAAAGTTTTTGAACTTTACCATTTTCTGGTCTTTAAAACTTATCCTAGAAGTTTTTAACATACATCTATGAAAAATCTAATACAATTTTTGACTTACTATATAGTGGAAAAATTTCCATGTACTTTTTCCTATACAATGTAACCACATTTTTATGGCATGCCGTTTTCATATTTATTCACTATTTAAGATATCTCATATAATATATAAGATATCTTATATATTGAATAAGATATCTGATATATTAAATGAGATATCTTATACATTATATGAGATATCTTATATATTAAATAAGATATCTTATATATTAAATGAGATATCTTATATGTATATTTATATAAGATATCTTATTCAGTAAATAAGATATCTCATATAATTTATAAGATATCACATTTTATATATAAGATATCTCATATGCTATATAAGATATCCTATATGTTAAAATTATATAAGATATCTTATATAATAAAGGAGATATCTTATATATTATATGAGATATCTCATATACTTGAAAGAACTTAAAATGAAATCTTCATAGGCTTAATTTTTTTTAGCAAATCAAAAAATTTATGTACCGAATTTCTTGCTTAGCTTGACAGTTATGAGAAACCAGAGGAAATATTTTGCCACGTTCTTTAGATTTTGTTTCATTGATACTATTGTCGGATTCAAAAGAGTGGTTTCGTGTGTAGGACCCCCTCCCTTGTTGTAAATTTTTTGGATTTCGTGAAGATTCTCTAGCAAAATTGACAACAAATGCAAAAAATCGACTGGAACCCCTTTTTCCGAACCCCATATTTTAAAGGCTCGATCCTCAAATGAATATTGTTCCAAAATCTACTCGTCTATGCGAAAGATACAACCCTAACCATAACATTGTTTTGTCTTATTTATTTATTTTTGTATCATTTTATTGATACCGATCTAGTATCCAGCCATCTATGGGATTAGGATCGTATCTCCGGTCTTACATTAATTACGTGCTACGTTTACAATATTACAGTTTTTTTTTATATTTTGCAATTAATACTGATCCAATATCCACCCGTCATATTTTTCAATAGCATTTACAGCAGAACTATGTCTCTTCTTCAATATATAAGATATCTTATATATTACATAAGATATCTCAAATAGTATATAAGATATCTTATATAATTACACAATTAAGATATCTTTATGAATATATAAGATATCTTATTTAATATATAAGATATCTTACATCATATATGAGATATCTTATATAAGATATCTCTATTAGTATATAAGATATCTATATTAAACTTTCAAAAGAGATTTCTTATATAATATATAAGATATCTCTATTAGTATATAAGATATCTTATATATTAAATAAGATATCTTATATATTAATTGAGATATCTTATATAAAATGTAAGATATCTCATATATTTGAATTTATATAAGATATCTTATATTTTAAATAAGATATCTTATATAATATATGAGATATCTTATATATTATATAAGATATCTTAAATAGCGAATAAATATGAAAACGGCATGCCATACATTTTGAACGACCATACTTCTAGAAGATAAAAAAAAATCAATGTTTTTGGGGTTATTTTTATTTATTTCATGTTCAAAACTTTGCGGTTTTTTTTTTGCTGATGTGCCAGCACTCTTATGCTATCTGCCTCATTCTTAGATAGCCTAGTACTTTTGTCAGTATGATTAGAAATCACAAAGTATCTAAACTCGGAAAGCTTGCAGCTATTTCAATATTTATCCAGAAGTTTCTGGATGAAAGCAAATAATGCATTTATTGGAAGATTTGATACTGCATACAAATTAGCTGAATAATTGCTCTGAATTCCTGAGGATTTATGAGAAATCAAGCGCAGAGTACCATGAAAACAACACAGAAAGCAGAAAGGAGAAAATGCGTAGAAAAATTAAGTAGTGTAGTAAATCATTATCCAACACAACCCTAAAATATGTTAGGCGGACGCAAATCAAAGTTCAGAACGATTTAATGTCTACAAATTTAAAATTAATGAAGCTTTTAAGGAGAAGTATTGATTTGAGTATCGCCCATTGATTTTAAGTAGTGTATTTGTCATCAACTTAAAATGGTAACAGCTGGAGCAGGATCAAAGGATAGGTCAATACAGGAGTTTTGTATTAATGCGTAGTTATGTTCTTGTCAAAGGTATATATTGATCCTCTCTTCGTTAACTTTCATAGTCACGTTTTGTATGAAATTTTTATTTATGAACCCAATGAATAAGCCAAAATGTTAAACAAAAAAAAAATGGCTGACGTCTCATCTTTTGAGATTTGAATGGCCGTATAACTAGATACGACAGCAATTTAATGTGTTTCTATCTCTCAGACGCCAAATTGTGTGCCTTCTTTCTTGTAAGGAGGGCTATACTTCATCCAGAGAGTCAATAGAGACAGCAGACATAACCTATTTTAATAAGTAGTATTCCAGCTAATCGTCAGGAAGTTGGTGGTACATCAAAAATTTAGAGTCTGTATTTTTTGCCTACATGTATTCATTTCGTCATAGAAACACATCCCAAAAAATCTTAAGATTCGAACACGTGTTAGGGCTCGAGATAATTTTGACGGGTTATATAGAGAAAAAATGGCGGGAAAATTTTCCCGTACTTTTCACTGAATAATGTAACTAGATTTTGGACGCTGATAACTCAAAAAGGCAAAATAACACAGAACTTTTATCTGTCTAAATGACGTTTTCTTGGTCAGTTTTATCAAAATCAAACATCAAAAGTTTGCGCCTTTTTCCTCAATGTGCCACCACACCAATGTACTTTGCCTGTTCAAGTTGTTCGACGGACTGGCACCAGTAATACCACATTTACACGTCAATACCAGAAACACAAAGCATTATACGCCTCTTCACCAACAACTAAATATGGGATCTATCATTGTATATTCCACGAAATACCTTTCTCTTAAGGCTGATAGTTGGGCATATATTGTTAAAATTGCTAAACAGTCACAGAAAAGTAAACATGTTCGTTCTATGAGTTATCCCACATCATTTGAAACTGAATACAGAGTTCTTTCAGGAAAGGATCTTCGGTGAAACTCTTATTTGCTTTTAATTATGGGGTGCTTGTACTTTGACATGGTAAGTGATCCTAATGACAAGAATTCGACAACATTAGTTTTGTGTTAAAGCCTCGTGGGAGAAAAATTAAATATTGACCTCCGATGACTGAGATTCTTCGATTTTTGGAGCCTAAACGGTAGATTCTCATTTATTGAAGTCCTTTATTATAAGAGTGCACTTAAAGAAACAAGATCAACTAGACCCAAACATAAATGAGATTGGGCAAACTATAGTCAAAACTATTGCCAAGAATAAAATTTTGTTTTAGAAACTGAGATAGAAATTATTATAAAGTATTTTAGGTATTTAATTAATTGGACGATAATAGCAATATTGGATTGTAGCATCGTGTTTTACTGCAGTTGTTGTTTAATTGCAAGTGTTATGTAATGGCAATATTGCATTTCGACATTTTAAGCAATCAGTGTTGGACGTGAAAAACTAAATCTGCATCGTTTCGAAAAGACGATAGAAATATATAAACAGAAAAAAGTTCTAATGGACAGTCAAACTATGAAAATATGATTTTTTTTGTATGTAAATAAATATTATTTTGACACCGAAATATTCAGAGGTTAAAAATAGAGCTGTGTATTTGCGGATACAACATCAAAACAAGGGAAAATTCAGAGAGTCCCAGATAAAATATGCTTTCCTTTTTTTGCTATATTTGTCACTCCTGGTTTTTGTTAATGACTTTGGAGTTAACAAATTACCGAGTTCACTATCACTGTGAAAACTTGTCGCAGGTCTTGGCTCTTAATTATGTGAGCATCACTGGGATTTCTCTTTTTATCTATTTTTCTTCTCGTGCTTATATGTATCAGCGGTGTGTCCGTTGGACAAATGGATTCGTGCCATTTTATATTTTTAATGGATCTGTAAATGTTTTATTTTGGCCTGAAAAATCCATTTAAATAATACTTGATCTCCTACTAATATAGCCTATTTTATTTTGTTTTAATCATTGCTATTATTTTTAACACAAACGCTAAATCCATTTAAAAGCAATCCATTCCAGATGTGACAAAGTCTATAATATATAGAGTTATAATGTCGGACATTCAATGAAAAATTTGAAAAAGATACGTTTTTGATAATTATTTAGTAAAGTAAACAATGCCATTTACATGTCTCCACCTTAAAATGTCAGAACAATTATACTTGAGCTGATCAAAAATACATCAATTTATTATTATTATTTAAAAAAAACTGAACACTTCACTTGGTATATACCACATATAATTATGAATTATTGTTTAAAGATTACAGACACTAAAACCGAGTGTAACACACCGACAGAGAAGGTGAAAATCATTATATATCAAAACTTATACAACGATGTCATGAAATGAAATCCGACATCCTGCTTTAATTCTGCCTTTTCATAATTTAGGGTAAATTCTCGAAAGAATCCTCAACCAAATTATTAAACACTTTAATTTTATAATGATCATAGAGTTGTGGTACAAATCAGTTGTAGTCCATCGGGCTATCGCCCTCAGGGTTATAACTACATATCTAAAATAAAGCAAAACAAGATATGACTAAAACCCAAACACCATTAAGACGTCCGAATATTAAACTTCGACCAAATGTTTATGTCTTAACCATAAAAAAACATGGCAGCAATGAGTCGTGTTTTAAAATATTTACAATGGTGACTATTTTTCGTGGAGCGAGAGTGTAATTTGTGGAGGGAGGGTGTAACAAGTCCAAATATTCAATCCGAAATTTCAATATCTTAAACCGAGAAGAATCTCACTCATGCTTTTAGGGCATTTTTTGGCTTTAACTGACTTTGGTGTGTTTTTGAGTGCAAACCTCTATTCTTAGCTGATTAATGTGCATTTTTTTTTTGCAAATGTCTGTCCTTAGCTGATTTTGATTTGCTGATCTTGGCGTGTTTTCAGCGCAAATCTCTGTTTTAGCTGATTTTTGTGTATTTACAGTACAAATATTTTTCCTTAGCTGATTTTGGTATGATTTCAGTGTAAATCTCTTTCCTAAGCTGATTTTGGTATTTTTTTTTAAATCAAGAGCATACCTCTGTCATTAGTTGATGAAATTTGCATGAAAACAATGTAGATTGTCGTAGGTGAATGTAAATATGATTAAGTAATGCAAAAAGTGGTAATCAATAGTAATTTTGTGCAATTTTTTCAACTGGATCCCAAAATGGCCATCTTTTGATTTCGATCAAAATTTGTATTCAGATCGCCTTTCTTTGTTTAAGTGAACTTTGTCTCATTTAATGTAACTTCTGTAGTGCAGTGTTTTTTTATACCCTTTGATATAGAAAAAGGATCCAGTGTTCCAGTCCGCGGGGTACAACCCCTTCAACGCTGGATGTCCGGCGTGGTTGTAAGGGATGAATAAATACACAACCCATCTTTCAGATGGGATGTAAACTCAGGTCCACATGTTTGAAGAAATGCCTGCCTCTTGCACTTTACAGAACCCTTGAAGCAAGCTCTTTTTGTGGTGTTCCGTAGGTGATCAGATACAATGCTACATTCCATGACCCTTTCGATTTCACGCTACATTTCCTCTGGCAGTCAGAATTTCCCGTCCCATGGCCCTTTCCATACACCAAAGTAATTATTTATTGACAAACTTGTTCTCGTCTTGACATTGTTGAAAAATTGCTGAGTAGACGTTAAACAATATTTAATCAATCAATCAATCGTTTTTTTTAAATCTAATTGTTTGGGTATTCGTTTGCCTATACATCACCCCTACTAAGCTGGGTAATGTTTAGGTAAATCTTACATCCCAACTCTTTGTTTTAGCAATGGTGATCCGAGTCGGATCACCCCAGCAATCTCACCTTAGTTACCACAGGATATTTTTACTGTTTTATTTTGTTTTATCAAGGCCAGATTTGAGAACTGTTCAATTCTTTGGACTAAGTACAATGTTTTATGTTTTAATATCAAGATTTTAAAACGTTAAAAAATGATAAAGTCCATTCTGAGATTCGAACCAGGGTTGTCTCCTTTACTAGACTTTTTTTCTCCTTGACTTCTGACTTACCTATTTCACCAGGAACTCGTTGGAGAAACCATGTTAAAAATCGTATTTTAAGAATCGTTGTGGGGCACTATAAAAATATATATTATTATTATAGTAAGGAATATTTATTACATGAGATTATAGGTACGGAAATAATTTGTAAAAATGTATATTGGTTTACCTTCATTTATTTTGGTAGCTGGGATGTAAATTAGTTATCACACTCTGACTTGGCCACGGTGTGTCTGTACAAGCTCATATCTTATATATTATTACATACTTAGCGAAGATTTGTTCGGTTTTATATATGTAATATAGCCGGAAGTTAACAGTCCATATCATATACCCAGTCTGATATGGCCATATCATACCGCCTCGTTCTGAAATATCCATACCAGCCCGGTCCCAGTCAGCAAGCATACGTTGGGCCAACGTTGGCAATTGATAGTAAGGTTGGCAATACGTTAGTGTTGGCAAGACAATATTGGGCCAACATTGGCCCAACGTTGGCATTGATTTTTATTGTCATATTTAAATCAATATTTTCAACATTTTTAGGGAATGATAGAATTTTGATAGATCAGTTATAGGTGCAAGCAGAATGTTTTGCAGATATTTTGAGTTTTAAACATGTGCACTTTCCCAACGTTGGGCCAACGTAGGCCCAATGTTAAATGTATGATTCTTTCAATACACTTTCTATTTTTGCCAATTGTATTATCCGGTCCAAAAAAGTTGAATGAATTAAAAAATATAGTTAGTATATTCGACTGTCTATGCAGAAGAATATTTTTACTGAAATTTTAAAGACAACATTGGCCCAACGTTGGCCCAATGCTTTACCAACGTAGGCTAAGAAACTTACAGTATATATTCTTCTACAAGGATATATACTTTTCTCTTAAGGGCATTAATATATCTCTAAAAGGATGTACTTTTTAAAAAAAATATTAATATGTCAGTATAGATTTTTTTTCATTTCTACCGACTAAGATACATTGGCCCAACGTTGGGCCAATGTTGGAACATTTATAGAAATAATTGAATACAATATTTTAATTGCTTTCCTAATTGCAGATTATTCCAGAAATTTTTTATGTGTACATGTAATTTATTCATAAGTAATTAAAAACAAATAACTTTAAAAAGTTGGAATCAAATATATATTCAATTATAATTTACCAAAACGAATTGGATATCCTGTTTTGCTGTCAGCATGTGTTCTCTGATAAAGTGAAGACTTAATTGCCCCCAGGTCAAACATATGGCATTTACACATCTAAATTTTCGGTTGTCATAGTAACTGGTTATAAGTGGAGTGTAACTAAGAATATTCGAAGGAATTAGACATGTAAGTTTTTCTTCATTTCTCATAATTATAAGATAGTTAATATGAAGACAGAAAAGTTCGAATTTATTATAATATTTGTAAGTAATATCATTAATTCATATGTTTATTTACAAAAACTGTGTGAATTATACCTCATACTAGTAACATGTATTTCATTATAATTAGTTCGAAACCAAGAAGTATTTTCATGATCTCTTTCTAACAGTTATCTTTTTTTTTGTGTGTGTTTTAAGTAAATTAAATAAAAATAAGTATTTATATATACAGGGAATACTTAGAAAATTTAGAACTAACAACACTTCTTGAAAATGAAATTCAATGTTTTATTTTGACTTAAATATCTTTCAGAATATCGAAATAGAAGGGAAAGACTGAAGCAAACTGAGATTGAATCGGATCGACAAAGGACGGATCAACCAGAGGGAGAAGTCGGCAGAGATAATGATACTGTGCCGACATAAAGCCAACATATAAGACATATAACCAACAATTTGCCAACCTTTTGCCAACGTACAAAAAAAACTTACAACGTTGGGCCAACATTATGCCAACATATTATTAACATTGGGCCAAAGTTCTGCCAACGTAGTACAAAAATCCTTACAACGTTGGCCCAACATTGAGCCAACATGATGGACCAACGTTGGCCCACTTTGCACTTATACGTTGGGCCAACGTATGATTACAACGTTGGGCCAACGTTTTGAGATACGTTGGGCCAATGTTGGCCCAACATTAACATGCTGACTGGGGTGATATGGCTATTTCAGCCCGGATGTGATGATAACTTCTAGCTGGAATTTCATAATAAACAGATTAAGACCTGGTATTTTCCATATCAGCACGGTAATCATCAGGATATATTATAACATTGAAGGCAATATCACAAAATTTGGACTGCCCCAGGCTTGTGATATGGACACGGAAAACTGATTTGACTCTCACCTTCTGCTCGGGCCATATCAGATTTCCTGGTCCATATCACAACCCTCTGACAATCAAAATTTAAGGATATTACCTTCAATGTAATTCAATATTGTGTACAGTGGAATCACCTACAACCGGCCTCTGTCAGGACCAAGGAAATCGGCCTGTTTTAAGAGGTTTCGGTTTTCGGAGGTTCCAAAATTAGGTCTTTTCAATCCGAACACTAATACAGGTGCAACATATGATCTGTGAGGTCAGTGTAGGCTGTGCCCGAGTTAATTATTTCAGTATATTTTTCCTGCATTCTTGTAAATTTCAACCAAATTTAAAGTAATCTTATTAAATGCAGTTATTGATCAATAAGGATGGCAAGAGAAATGTGACTTGCTGAATAGATTTGGTCGATTTTATTGTCCGCGAAAAAATTCGTCCGAACTCCTAGATTGATTTTTCATTTCCTTTGCATTAAGGCAATCGCCCTTTGGAATACAATGAAGATAAATCAAGAATTTCATCACATTTTGTCAAAAGTTTATTGAAGATGTATACAAATATACTTTGAAAATAAAAATTGGGATCAGTGTGCAAATTTTTTTTTAATAAAATAAGAGAATTCCAAGTCAGAGACTGCTTCAAAAACCTGAAGAGTGACCATCCTTAAATATCTACCATGCAAGTGTCAGTGGAAAACAAATACACGTTATATTTACCTGATAATACCCTTCTTTATCGATAATTACAAATAAAACGTATACTGATCAGTGAAAAATTTACAAACGTTAAATCTTGAAAAATATTTGAGAGTATTAGAATATACTTGAAATGTGAAATCAACATGTAGCCTTTTCTGTTTTAACGTTTGTGGTCACTAGCATGATCAGATCTGTAAAAACAAAACGGGCTCCTTGATAAACTGGAGTTTTCTATGTATCGTGTGCATTTTTGCCACATGTACACTCACTCCATATCCTTTCATTTTTCCTATTTGCTGCAGAGTTTGTCTCTCGTGCTGCGTGGAGTCCGTAGAAAGTCTCCCCGTGCTTTAGGTGTATGCTCTTATAATATTACAATTATGGCGTGTTTGTTTGTGTGAGAATTTCTCATACGTTTACTTATTCATTTATTTTTTCAATTTGGCTGTTCAATATTTTCATTGTTTTTTACTAAATAACTAAATAGTGAGGTTACTGTGAATTTAAATTCTGAATATGCGCATTTCGACAACTTATGTCTCTTCAGTGCAGATAAAATCTAAATGTTTGGAAGACCATATACTCAAAGATATTAAAAAACTGATAGAGAACAAATAACCAAATATGATCTAAATATAAAGCCAAAATTAGTTAAGGACAGAGCTATGCATGAGGGAGATACTCCTTAGTTTTCAACAAAATTTACAAAAATTTAGATATTGTAAGGTTCCAAAACTAATCGGCTTTCGGGTCAGCAACGAAGTACTGACTACTGGGCTGGTGAATACGCTCGGGGACTAACAGTCCACCAGCAGTGGTATCGACCCAGTGGTAACAAATAACTAAATACCGAGGTTACTGTGAATTACTTTCTGCATATGCGCATTTCGACAACTTATGTCTCTTCAGTGCAGATAAAATCTAAATGTTTGGAAGACCATATACTCAAAGATATTTAAAAACTCATAGAGAACAAATAACCAAATATGATCTAAATGTATGATCTAAAATGTTATAATCTGTACACAGTACTATTTTTGCCGTTTCAACCTAGGTTACACTGCAAGGTTTGCTTACATCTGTTTCGATGTGCCCCGTGTTGTCTATCGATATTGTTTTTGTCCCTATTTTTCTCTTTCGTCTGGCTACTTAATGACAAATATTTGTAGGCAGACATTGCCCGGTTTTACTTTTTTCCTCAGTGACCGCTCCCGACATGCGTTGCTTCAATGACATATGTTAGCTGCGATCGATGTTGCTCAACATTTTTATTCTCTTCTTGTAACCCTGGTGCTTTCAGCTGGATGACCCTGAGCATCGCCCAAGTTGGCACTCCATGGAGGGTGGGGGGGCAAGGGAATGACCTTGATATAATTTTTTGTCAATTAAGTAAGTGAGAACCGAACCGTCAATCAAAAGAACGAACAATCCATGGACAATGGCAACATCGGACACACTAAGAAACAAGGACACCACTTGGGTACGGGACAAAAGAGAAATATAAAGACACACATACAGATGAACAACACGGACCCAATAAAAACCATGGGTGGGATCAGGTGTACCGGTAGAGCAAGCATCTCCTGCTTCTTATAAGACACCAGCCGTGTTGAACATGTCAACCGGTAGTAAAGTCAAATCCGATAGAGGAAAAACTAACTTTAGTTGTAGAGGGAAAGATCTGTTGTCATCTGGGAAACAGATACCCCATAGTGATCTACAAGATCGTGATGTCGACCGTAAAACTTCTGTAGTGATGACTTTAAGTTTTTTTAATGAAGTCTATTTGTAATACCGATTAAGTGCACGCTAGGGGCCTTCTTGATCTCGCTTGAGGGGGTGAATATTGTTCACCTCTGATTGAAGATCCTCAGGCGACATCAAGATGTAGACAGAAATAAAAGCCCTGTCCTTGATAAACTGGAGTTTTCTATGTATCGTGTGCTTTTTTGTCACATGTACACTCACTCCATATACTTTCATGTTTCCTATCAACAACTTTATTAAGTAATAGCCATTTTTTTGTGCACCGCGTTCAGCCATAATTTAGTGATATTTTTTACTGTAACTTCATGAGACAAATTGCCATTATTTCATACTATTTTTCGATATAATAGGTAGAACCTAAGTAACCTTTCAAATAACTAAATACCGAATTTACTGTGAATTTACTTTCTGCATATGCGCATTTCGACAACTTATGTCTCATCAGAGTAGATAAAATCTAAACATTTGGAAGACCAGAATCTCAAAGATGTTTAAAAACTGATAGAGAACAAATAACCAATATGATCTAAATGTAAAGCCAAAAATCAGCTAAGGACAGAGCTTTGCATGAGGGAGATACTCCTTAGTTTTCAACAAAATTTACAAAAATTTAGATATTGTTAGGTTCCAAATATAATCGGTTTCAGTGATTTGTTGGTTGTTGTCCATCTTTATCTCGTACAGCGTTTAATTTATCATGTATTTTGAGAAACTTCCAGACAATCAGACAATATACACCAACCTCATAAGATTCCCGATTTTTGTCTTTGATATTCTTATGATTGCTTAGGTTTTGAATTTCATATTTATGAATTTTGTATTTTGTTTTTTTTGTTGACGTCTTGTAGTTTCATTCTTCTGTTTTATGGTTTTGTTTTTGTTTTTGAAAAAGTCACTGCACTGTTTTTATTTATGTAACTACGGTAGTAGAATATCGAAAGAACAAGGGAAGCGAAGACCACAAAAATCGAAATCCAAAGACATGGCAAAAACGGTAACAGAGAAAAACAAAGACAAAACAAGGACGCGCGACTGCTACAATGCACGGAAAATAAAAATACGGACTTTAAAAACTAAGGCACTTATAGTGTGAACTCCCATGAAAACCGGGAGTGACATCAGGTGCTCCGGAAGGGTAAGCATGTCCTGCTCCGCTAGGGGCGCACGTCACACTATCAGTGAGTCAATCCAGGGTTGAGTCAAAACCGGTCATGTCAAATCCGTGAAGACGTGAAATCTAGCTGAAAATGTCCGTTTTCATTTGGGACACAGACACGTCATATCTGTCAATGATATCATGGTGACGGCCATGAAATTTCTGAAGGGATGAAAGCAACAAAGGCTGAACAAATCCCTGACTAAGCACCTTTTGGGACAGTTTTTTTTTGCTCTATTCAAAAAATCACTGTATAAACTACACGCGCGACAGTAACGAATCAACTGTGAAATGTACACTCCATAGGCTGGAGAGGTAGGTATATTGCTGCTCAGAAAGGGTAAACAACATGACTTTTTGTTTCAGTAAGCTGCGTATTTATCATGGAACGTTTAAAATACATATTGTGATGTAAAATATAGAAATGCAACGACGTTTAAGTGCAGTGTTGGAACAATTAGAATTGAAACTGGAAGATAGGAAAAATTTATGCTTCACGTATTATTCAATGTGAAGAGTCAAAAATTGAGTAAATGGTTCAATCAATCCAAAAGAAATGATAGCCATTCCTTAATTAACTCATTCGTCATTGCCAGCTTACGCTGATGTAACATCAAACGATTTTGTAGATGTAATGAAATTATTCAACCACAATGTCTACAGAAGGTTTTTATTTGGCCGTCACAATGATTTAACAGGCTGTTTCACAGATTGGCTTATACAGTTTTCAGTAGGCCCAGAGTTTATTATCGAACTGGTAAACACCGACTATGACTTGGAACCTTACTTTTGATTGGAGCTGTGATCCATGAAACCCCTCGCGGGGCAAACCTATCACACCTCCGATTTTTGTCGAGACTTATCTTTATGGTGTTTTTGTTGCATTTCAGATCCTTTATTTTTTCTTATTTCAATTAGTGCCACCACTGTAATGCAGTGTAGTTTGTTTTGTTTTGTTTTTTTTATAGATTTTTAATTGTTTGGATATTTGTTAGCATTATAGAACTCAATTCATAACATCTTGATCAAAATTATTGCATGATATATCCTATTAAATATCTACTATAAAACAAATACACGTTATATTAACCTGATATCGATTAGTACGAATAAAACGTATACTGATCATGAAGAATTTGCAAACGTTAAATCTTTAAAAATATTTGAAAGTATTAGAAGTAAAATCAACATGTAGCCTTTTCTTTTTTTACGTGTGTGGTAACTATCATGATCAGATCTGTAAAAAGAACAATTGTATTATGTGACAGGCATTTCTAAGCACATCTTTCAGCCAAAATTTAGTGATATTCTTTATCATAAGTCTAACTTTAATGTCATAATTATATTTTTTTAGACAAATTGTCATTTTGTTCAAAATATTTTTCGATATAACATCATTTTATATAGAAAAAACATGCTTAGAACCTAACTAACCTTTAGAGGGATTTGTTGGTATTTATAAAAGCAGATTCATCTTTATCACGAACAGCGTTTCATTCATCATGGTTTTTATTTTCAGAAACTTACAGACAATATACACCAACTATATATGTGATTATCATGAAAAATATCGATTCCCAATTTTTGTCAGTGATATTTTGACTTCAAACTATGAGTGCTTAAGTTTTCAATTTGATGTTTATGAATTTTGTATCTTGTTGATTGTTGACATCTTGTAGCTTTATGTTTTTTTTTCGTTTTTGACAAGTCACTTAACTTCTTTTTATTTATGTTTTGTTTCTTATGTAAAATTATGTCAAATGAAGCCAGTAAGCTGCGTATTTATCATGGAACGTTTAAAGTACATATTGTGCTGGAAAATATAGAAGTGCAACTTGGCATTTAGTTGTAGTGTTGCAACAATCAGAATTAAAACTGGAAGATATGAAAAATTATACATTGATGAAAGAGTCTGTTTTCATTGTAACAGTATAATTGGAGATGTAAAGCATGTGTTATTGCAATGTCAAAGAAATGCAGACTTACTAAATATCATATTTTCTTATTGATGAATTTTGGAATATGTCTGTGATAAATGGTCATTTTTTTATGTTTAGTAAGGCCACTGTTTTCTATTGTTCTGTTTTACGAACTTTTTCCTAAATGTTGGTTGTAGGAGGAAGGAATTAGAATTAAAAGTTAATGATAAAATTCCAGAAAAATAGAGATTGGGCAAAAAAGCTGTAATAAGCCAAATATTTAAAGGGTAAGAAAAAAAAATCAAAAAGCATGTTTTTTTTCAATTTTGGGGCCAAATCTTTAAGGTATGAGGGTTCGTAAAACTAAAAAAAACACACACATACAACGGCCTAATGATGACATGTATTTTTACACTGCCAAATTCTGCTATGATTTTTTATTTCAAAGAAAATGCTTTTACATTTTGAGGTTCATATAATATTTGATATGAATAGTTGTGATTTTATAGTTTCACATAACTCTTTTAAGTGTTGTTCGTCTTTTGCGTTGAATAGTTCTGTATTCTATATGATGTTATTGACTGTCGTTGATTTTGTAACAAAGCCAATTACATGACTGCTTGTTAAAGTGTCAATCGACAAATAGGTATCCGCCTCGTCATCTGCACTAAATCACGATCCATCTGCGTGATTTTCTGGTGTTTTTATCAGTTTCATATTCCATAGGGCACACATGACGCATTTTTTAAATATTGGTCAATGAAATGAACCAATAGAAATCATTTTAAATCAGTACAATCGGTATGATCTCTTCTTCTCATTACCAAATAGATAGATATTGACAAAAAGGGTGGAACGCTGAATCAGGCAGATGTTACCGGGTCAAATGTTGGTTTATTTGAAATTGATTATCAATGTGTTTTTCAAAGAGAATTTACCATACTTGTATATAGCCCTTAGTCACGACGATTTGTAATCAAGCTAGATCGATGTGTCAAAAAAAAAAAACTATAATAAGCAAAATGGAAGAAAAGTACTTTGCATGCAGTTACCACAAAATATTTTGGTTTATTACTATTTCTGTATATAAGAAAGATATTTGTTGATAAAGAATTAATAAAACATTCAAAGAAATATTTTTTTTTCAATCATTGCTATTTTGTGTATTTAAAAAATCTGTTCATTTTTAGCTCACCTGACCCAAAAGGTCAATGTGAGCTATTGCCATCACTTGTCGTCCGACGTCCGTTCGTTAACTTTTCACATATTCATCTTCTCCTTTGAAACCACTGAAGCAAATTCAACCAAACTTTACATGATGTATGGAAGGTCCTTTATAAAGATTGCTCATTTCGTTCCGATCCGATGAAAAACATGGCCACCAGCGCGGAACTTAGGTTTAACATTGGACCCTATGGGATAATTCACATTTTCTTCTTCTGCTTTGAAACCACTGAAGCAAATGCAACCAAACTTTACAGGAATGATGTACTAAAGGTCCTTAACAAAGATTACTCATTTCGTTCCGATCCGATAAAAACATGGCCGCCAGCACGGAACATAGTTTAACATTGGCCCTATGGGAAATTCACATTTTCATCTTCTCCTCTGAAACCACTGAAGCAAATTCAACCAAACTTTACAGGAATGATGTATGACAGGTCCTTTACGAAGATTGCTCATTTCGATCCAATCCGATAAAAAACATGACCGCCAGCGCGGAACTTAGGTTTAACATTGGACCCTATGGGAAAATTCACATTTTCTTTTTCTCTGAAACCGCTGAAGCAAATTCAGCCAAACTTTACAGGAATGAAGAACTAAAGGTTCTTAACAAAGATTGCTCATTTCGTTCTGATCCGATAAAAAAAATGGCCGTCAGCACGGAAGATAGTTTAACATTGGAACTATGGGAAATTCACATTTTCGTCTTCTCTTCTGAAACCACTGGAGCAAATTCAACTAAACTTTACAGGAATGATGTATGGAAGGTCCTTTAAAAAGATTGCTCATTTCGTTCCGATCCGATAAAAAACATGGCCGCCAGCGCGGAACTTAGGTTTAACATTGGACCCTATGGGAAAATTCACATTTTCTTCTTCTGTTCTGAAACCGCTGAAGCAAATTCAACCAAACTTTACAGGAATGATGAACTGAAGGTCCTTAACAAAGATTGCTCATTTCGTTTGGATCTAATAAAAAACATGGCCACAGCACAGAACATAGTTTATTTTGGCCCAATGGGAAATTCACATGAAAAACATGGCCACCATGCAGAATATCGAAAACCCTGCTTCAGCATTTTGTCAGGTGAGCGATACAGGCTCAGTGTCTGAGCCTCTAGTTGTTTTTGCTTTGGCTATTTCAGTTTAGATATAAGCCTTAAATTCTAAAGCTATAGGAAACATTTGAAGATGCCTGAACTCTACAAAAACTCTTTTTGGTTTACAATGTTTCTTTTTTGCAATTTTGCTAAGTTATTCAATATTTTCATGTCAATTCCAAGATCTATTATGTAACGTTCCGTTTTGATTCTTTCATTTTGTTTTATAGAATTTGCTGGTGACAATTGACATGATTCTCTTTCAATATTCATTCATATCAAATTTTAACGTGATTGTCTGTACTTTCGTGTGTCAATTTATTTACATGTTAAATTACGAGTGAAAACAAAGCTTTTGTCGTGCTATTTAAGTGAACAAATAAAAATACAAAAAAAAATCGTTATGCTGTACACATGTTTCAAAAATATGAACATAAATAAATAGATAGATATATAAACAAATCAATTTGAATAAATGTCAAAATGAATACAAAACAAATTGAACAAATAAAAATAGATAAGGATAACAGCGAAATAAAAATTGCTGGTTTATATGGACTCTAATTGCCAGGTTTATTTCAAATATAGCGAGGCTTATAAATGTTTAAAACGGCGAGACACTTCTTATTGACGGTTACAACGGTGTTGCAGCTATTAACTCCATTATCGTAAAAAGTAAGACAACATAGCATAATAAGGCTACTGATATTTTTTTCCTAAATGTTGGAGGGTACGAAGAAGGAAAAAAAATAATAAATTAAATTTCAGAAAAATTGAGGTCAGGCAAAAAAAATTGTACTTTGGTTTTTAATGAAATAGGAATATTATTGAATAATAGGCTAAATATTTGTAGGATAGGGAAAAAATAAATAAAATTCAAAAAGCATTTTTTGTTCAATCTCGGGACCAAATTTTTTCGGGTAAGAGGGTTCGTTAAAAAATGAAAAATAAAAAAAAGTCTTAAAGCACATATAAATACAAATATGTGTGCTATCTATCATTATATACTAAAAGCAAATTGTTTTAACAATATTTTATGTTTAAAATTTGAATGTCATAAATCACAATTGCACACTGTACTTGAATTCTAATGATTATGATAAATTGTACTAAATTGGTTCAAATATGGCATACATGAACTGGTGGCAGCAGCACTAATTTGCATAAATGCAGTTCCCTGTTTAGCAGTTTTACTTTGGCTTGCCAATGGCCATATTTCTTCCAATGTTTTTAGTTACTTTAAATAAAACAATAGATATCTAGTTCTTGATTAAATGAGGTAAAGTTACGTTGTCTTCAGATTGTTTATCACAGTTGCAAATATGTAAATATACTCTCTAACATTGTTTCCAGTTTATTACGTTTATTTCTCTAATTTCTAACAAATTTAACCAAAGCCTGGCCGGTGTGATTACAAGAAAAGATATGGGTAAACCCATATCCAAGGATACTCGATTGTTCACATACCTGTACAATTTTGAAAAGGGCCATTTTCAAACAAAAAAACATAAACAAAAACGAAAAAGATGCATATACGTTTATGATATTTTTAAAAAAACTTTTATAGGGTTCGTTCCTTTGCATTCTTCCGGGATCACCATTAGCCCTTACTGTTTCGTAGCAATAAGGAAAATGGGGGGGGG
>MJUU01033358.1:0-12547 GCA_002080025.1 Modiolus philippinarum | reverse complement strand
AAAATTAACACCCGCTCAGCCCGAAGTTTGCCGATCTTTAAAAATTAACACCCGCTCAGTCCGAAGTTTGCCGATCTTGAAAATTAACACCCGCTCCGACCGAAATTTACCGATTATTATTCCCAATTGAGAAAGAGTATAAAAACAAACCATGTGACATGTAATGTTATTTCTTTTCAATGTTCTTGTTCTAGTTATTGTTTTTAACGCTTTTTCAACTCGGCATTCAGTATAATAAAAATCATATTGCCCTTGGATGAAGATGTTAGGGCGATTAACACACTCGGTGAAAAAATTATCACCCTCCACTTCGTGTCGGGTGATAATTTTTTACCTCGTGTGTTAATATTCCCTAACATCTTCATCCAAGGGCAATATGTTTATATTAAGAAATAACTAGGTATTGATAATGCCAAAGGTAATCTAACTTATGTAGCTACTACTCTGTCAAAGGAGGAGATATTACAGAACCATAAATCTTTGGGATTTCAACCATGGATGAAGACACAGATCTCCCCTCTATGTACTTGGTATCAAAATTAAATAAATGCCCATACAAAGAACGATACATCGCTGGATCTGCCAAATTTTTCTTCAAAACCTATATCAAAATTGCTAACCTCCATCTTGACAGCTGTTAAATAGGACCTTCAAAAATACTGTGATACTTGTTTTTCAAGACGCGGTGTAAATGAAATGTAGATTTTGAAAAACTCCAAAGATCTACTTGACATCTTTAACTCTACTGTAGATCATTATCACATTGTAACAGCATTAAAACTTTCGACTTCTCCACACTCTACACTACTATTCCTCATGAACAACTAAAATCTCGACTGAAAGGTATAATACATAGATATTTCTCACATAAGAACGGTGAACGAAGAAATCGGTACATTGTTGTAGGCAGAGAACAAGCCTACTTTGTGAAGAATGACTCCGAATCGGAGAAAAGATATACAGAGGAAGAAGTGATTAAAATGTTAGAGTTCCTGGTCGACAATTTATTTGTCCAGTTTGGAGGACTTGTTTTTCAACAGACTATCGGAATTCCTATGGGCACAAACTGTGCACCTCTCCTGGCCGATCTGTTTCTCCACTCTTATGAGGCTGAATTCATCGAAGGACTTCTTCAAAATCAAGATGAAAAGATGGCTCTATCCTTCATTTTTAGCTACCGAAATTAAGGGTACTACAGACACTTCCAAATATGCCTCATTCCTTGACCTTCATCTTGAAATTGACAACAGAGGTAAACTTCAAACTAAGCTGTATGATAAACGCGATGACTTCACTTTTCCAATAGTTAACTTCCCTTTTCTTTGTAGCAACATCCCAACAGCGCCGGCATGGAGTTTACGTCTCCCAGCTCATTCGCTATTCAAGAGATTGTGTTCGATACAGTGATTTCCTTGATAGAGCCAAATAAGCTACTTCTACAAGAGTATGTTACCTAAAACTTGAAGTCATCCCTCCAGATATTTTACGGGCGACATTATTACCATCTTGTGGACCGCTATGGGATATCTGTTTCCCAGATGACAACAGATCTTTCCCTTTAAAGCTTAATTGTCGTTTCCTCTCACGGATTTGAGTTTACTACCGGATTCGACTTGTTCAACACGGCGGGTGTCTTATAAGAAGCAGGAGATGCTTACTTTACCGGTGCACCTGATCTCACCCATAGTTTTTATTGTTGTTCATCTTTGTGTGTGTGTGTCTTCATTTTTCTTTTCTGTGCCGTACTCATGTTGTGTCTCTGTTTCTTTGTTTCCGATGTTGCTATTGGATTATTCGGTTTTGGATTGACGGTTCGGTTCGCACTTCCTTTCTTAATAGTGAATAAGCGTGAATCGGGAAAACCAAAAAGTTGATAAGCAGAACACGGGTATTCGACAAAACAATAGGCGTTATCCAGGACAAACAAGCCGTTGTGTGTGCTAAACGTGAAAAAGAAACAGGGAGTTCTGGTCTATTTTTTTATTTTTTGATACATTTAGTGCAAATTTTGCAGAAATCTTAAACTATTTTCAGAAAGTAATTACAATTTATATTCTGTGATTACAATTTATATTTTGTAATTACATTTATTTATTTGTAATTACAAATTAAAAAAGAATCGTGTGATGTCCCTAATAAGCTTCCGTAATACAACTCATTACCAGTTTGAGATTATTCTGTTCGTCACCTGATGGTCTAAAAAGGACTACGTGGTGTTGCTGAAAGCCTTTAGATCTTCAATTTCAAGACAATTTTAAAACTTAATGATCATTCTCACGAAAGGAGGGTCAAAATGATTTGGTTCTTGAATACTTCAAGTAAGAAGGGAAACTGCATTTAGTCCCTATGGAATTGTGGAATATAATTTGACAAGCTTTAAAAAAAAAACAACAATGTACAAAAAACCAAAACAACAGAAAATGACGCATATATTTGAAATAAAGATAAATAGCATCCTTATGATCCCAACGTACTAATTAGTTTAGGGGTAAGCGTAAAACTAAATGTACGTGCCCATGGAACATCTTATCAAACGCAATAACATCAGATACATTCCAAAACATATTGATCGTGTTACTTTCATATAAACAAACTCCCTTAATGCACTACTATTTGTTTTCATTTGGGAATCAACCATGAAAATCTCTCTTCCTTGTTTTGGGTACTTAAACTTCACAAAATTTTTCTCGTCGCTCTTCGAAACCGATGTCACGAATTTTCAACTATATTCTTTCCACTTTTATGAAGAAGTTTTTGTATAAGTCGTTTCTCAATCAGCTCTTGTTAAATAAAAAAAAACAAAAAAAAAACGATACGATCTCCAAAATCTTAAAATGTCCACCCTAAAATTCTGTCGTTACATCAACAAAAAAAATCGCTTTTGTTTTTTTTCAGTTGTAAATGGTTTCATGAATAATATTATGCATTGCAAGAAATGTTTCAAAACATTCGTCTATCTTGAACTGTAAATATTCTGATGAATTCAAAATAAAAATCATTAATGTATTTTTTTAAAGACATTGTATACTTAATAACGTCTCCTGTGTGCATTTTATTTGCAATAAGAGTGCGACTAATCTTCTGAGAAATCGTATCACAGCTTGTCTTTTCTTGATTTTGTTCTTAAAATGCATTATATTATTCATAAAGATGTTTACGCAACCCCCCCCCCCCAAAAAAAAAAANCTTTTCTCAAGCTTGTAAAGTTACAAACGATGATCTTGAAAAATCTACAACATCACAGCATTTGTATGAAAAACAAACAATTTATGAAATTTAAGTGCATTTAAAATTTTTCCGATATAACAATTTTTCAACTAATTTTAGTATATGTAAGAAAATGATATTACAAAAACAGGATAACAGTAAACACCTACAATGACCAGGAACTACAATCACATGCCACAATTTACAAGCGAACTGCATCAGAAAAACAATAATGAAAACTAGAGACAAACATTAATTACGATAGGAACTTATCTTTTCTTGATTTTGTTCTTAAAATGCATTATATTATTCATAAAGAAGTTTACGCGAAAAACCCCCCAAAAATATTGTTTTACGATTCTGAAGCGTGTATAGTTGTGTAAACGATGATCTTGAAAAATCTACATCACCATCTTCGCTAGCCAAGGCTTACGATCCACTCCTCTCCTCTTCTTGAGCCACATTTTTGAAAACACCAGTTTCAAATTACCTCCCTTTGAAGTGAGAGTTTCAGTATGATTTATTGTAAAAATTAAAGATTATTTATTGCATCTAATAATGCAACAATTCACAATATATTTAACTTCAAGGAAGTAACTTTTCAAAAGTAAAGACACATCATAAAATCGTTAAGTTTTAAGGTTACGATATACATTTAAAAACTGAATGTAAGCAAGTTGATTGGCTTCAGCGAAAAATAACTGCAACCAATCAAAACCGTGGATTTGAGACTACAGAAATCCAGCTTGATCTGCCAAGGGTGAAGAGGAAGGAGCGGATCGTAACCCTTGGCTAACTAAGATGCAACATTACAGCATTTGCATGATTACTTTTCTGCTCTCTTTACTTCTTCAAAACTAAACACATTTTTTATGTTGGTTCCAATACGGGACTTTCGTGATAGGAACTCTCGTGTAAATTGAAGGCGGAAACGATCACATCGGATACCAGTAAGAAGGGATACTCGATTTCTAAACCTATTGAAATAAATATATATCCCATGAAAAACAAACAATTATAAAATTGAAGTGCATTTATAATTTTCCCTATATGACAATTCTTCAACTAAATTTTAGATTTTTTAAGAACATGATAATCCCCTTATTCGTGAATAAGAACGAGCGTTAGAGAGTATCTATCACAAAGAAGGGGATAATCATGCTCTTATAAATTTAGAATATTGTAAATTACTCAAGAGATAATTACAATAATCAAATATATAGTCACACAATAAATAGACTAATTTAGCCTAATAGTCAGACTTGTCTGACATGAAAAATTTACCTGCGTTTTGTAAAAATTTACTGATTTTATCAAAATTTAAACCCCTTAAAAATACTAGAGCTTCATTCCTTGTATGGCATTCGGCAGATGTCCTTGGTACTGGATTTGGCCTCCTATTTCGATGTTATTTGGTAATGAGTACTTCTTTTTGACTACTTTTGGATTATGGCTTTCCATATTATTCGATTTTAATGCTGCCGATGAGAGGTAACTCCTTGAAACACGAGTACAGAATAACGAAATTTACTGTTTTTTCTGCAACTTCGGTATTTTTGTATTTTAAACCATTGGGTCGATAACACTTCTGGTCCCCCAGAGGTCCCCGAGGGTATACACCAGCCCAATAGTCAGACTTGTCTGACAGGAAAAATTTAACTTGCGTTTTATAGAAATTTACTGATTTTATCAAAATTCAAATCCCTTAAAAATATTAAGGCTTCCTTCCTTGTTTGGCACCCGGTAGATATTCTTTGTACTGGATTTGGCCTCCTATTTCGATGTTATTTGGTAATGAGTACTTTTTTACTACTTTTGGATTATGGCTTTCCATATTATTCGCTTTTAATGCTGCTGATGAGGGGTTACTCCTTGAAACACGTGTACAGCATAACGAAATTTACTGTTTTTTCTGCAACTTT
The DNA here is from genome assembly GCA_002080025.1 of Modiolus philippinarum. Classification (NCBI taxonomy): domain Eukaryota; kingdom Metazoa; phylum Mollusca; class Bivalvia; order Mytilida; family Modiolidae; genus Modiolus; species Modiolus philippinarum. The sequence goes on along the minus strand of MJUU01033358.1, from coordinate 7,418 downwards.
GGTATTTTAGCCCAATTTGACTTCACCCATGCATGCCATAACGATACGATCTTCAAAATCTTAAAACGTCCACCCAAAAGTTCTGTCGCTACATCAACAAAACAAAACTCTTTTGTTTGTTTTGTAGGTTGAAAATAGTTTCATGAATAAGATAATGTATTGCAAATAACTAAATACCGAAGTTACTGTGAATTTACTTTCTGCATATGCGCATTTCGACAACTTATGTCTCATCAGTGCAGATAAAATCTAAACATCAGTGCAGATAAAATCTAAACATGCAAGAAATGTTTCAAAACATTCGTCTTTTGAGAATTTTTTGAGAATCCGGATTTGCTCTCTCTTGAACTGTAAACATTCTGATGAATTCAACATAAAAATCATTAATGTATTTTGTTAGACATTGTATACTTAATAACGTCTCCTGTGTGCATTTTATTTGCAATAAGAGTGCGATTAATCTTCTGAGAAATTGTATCACAGCTTGTCTTTTCTTGATTTTGTTTTTAAAATGCATTATATCATTCATAAAGATGTTTACGCCAAATAAAAAAAAATATATTTTTGTTTTAATTTTCTGAAGCGTGTATAGCTGTGTAAACGTTGATCTTGATAACTCTAAAACATCAAAGCATTTGCATAATTGCTTTTCTGCTCTATTTACTACTTCAAAACACATTTTTATTTTGGTTCCAATACGGGACTTTCGAGATAGGAACTCTCGTGTAATTGAAGGCGGAAATGATCGCCTCGGATACCAGTAAGAAGGATACTGTATTTCTAAACCTATTGAAATAAAAATATACCCCATGAAAAACAAACAATTAATGAAATTGAAGTGTATTTATAATTTTCCCTATATAACAATTTTTCAACTTAATTTTAGTATATGTAATAACATGGTATTAAAAAACAGGATAACAGTAAACAGCTACAATGACCAGGAACTACAATCACATGCCACAATTTACAAGCAAACTGCACTAGAAAAACAATAATGAAAACAAGAGACAAACATAAATTACGATGGGAACTTATTTTTTCTTGATTTTGTCCTTAAAATGCATTATATTATTCATAAAGATGTTTACGCAAAAACCTTAGGATCGGTCTTGATCCGTTCTTGACTACCAATTTAAATTTAGACAAATCATTTTCTCACACTATGGGTACTGCATGCGTCGCTAGAGACTCTTATCCTTCATATCCGGTCTTATGCGTCACATCCGGTCTTATCCTTCACTTCTGGTCTTATTCTTAACAAAAGTAATGTAAATATGTCAATGTTATTTTTTGGAGTTGTATGATGAGACTTGATGAGATTGATATTTAGGTATGTCCTGTGGCAAATGGCGTAAAGCATGTGAAATAAGATATTAAGTCGACGAAAATATATCCATTCGAGATTAAAATGCGCCAGTAGTATATGTACCGTTGGGTTCGTATTTGTCGAGCTGCCCGTCGAGGTGTTGTTGAGGTGCTTCTATAGTAACACTATATTAATGCCTTCGTATTAGTCGAGGTGCTGTCGAGGTACAGTTGAGGTGCTATGTACTGTTAGGGTTGACCTTTTGGTCTCGCTACGTGCTTCTCGCATTATTTTGGTCTCGCCCTAAATTAAATGTGCAAATGAAGTGCGGTCATGCCTAGCAGTTCACTCTGGTATCACAATACCCCTATCCCTAATCTAATACTGTAGTAATTTTTATTCTAATATGTTTTTTTTTCACAACTTGAATTTATTCAACAATGCTTGTTACAATCAAGCTTCAAGGCCCAAGCTAGCATTGAAGTTTCCCTGTGAAATCTCATTGAATTAGCTAGGACCCTTATCAATGAATAATACAAATACAAGGCATAAGAAATCAAAACTACTATAAATTATCATATTCAATTACAAAATATTAAAAATCATCAATTATTACTGAGAATATCTCGATGTTTAGAAATATTTTACACTAGTTTACAAATCTTTTCAAAAAAGGGTCTCTTAAAAAGTGCATTTCTTTTGAAATATCCCTTAAATTCTCTTACAAATAGATCAAAAACATTTACGAATTTTCTTTTTTGTTCGGATATATAATAGGCTTTATAAATTGTAAATCCTATTACTGTCAAAAGATAGTTAAAGTCATTGTAATTTTTGTCAAAAAATTTGTAACCAATAACCAAATGTTTTAAAGTTATATCATTATTAATGCCCAATTAACCGAATAATTCTTTAGTTTTATTCCAAAATTCACATAAAAATTTACATTTAATGAAATAATGTTCGAAGTTCTCTTCTTCCCACAACACAAACAAGAACTGTTGTTTGTTATTTTCCATTTAAACAATATTTTATTAGTGGGTAATATACATTGTAATAATTTCCATCTGAATATCTTATATTTGTTTTCGTGTAATCTCTCAAATATAAATGAATATACATGAGACAAAAAAGTATTTTTGTCATCGTATTGATTGTCAAAATACAAATGTGCCCATGTATTATCCTAATATGTAATGTTTTAGACTTATGTCCTCTTTCCATAACCATAACCCGACCTATTATTGTAGTATTATAGTTATTCCCCTTTTCAAGAACCCCTAACTCTAATCTTAATCCTAAACATAAACTGTAGTGTTGTTAGATAATCGGGAATAGTGCTTGATATACCACGACTTACTCTTACATAATAATTATTCAACTCTAACACAATCCTTGGAGTGTCTTCTATCAGGTCCGCGTTCATTATCTCTCTTTTCAATAACTCTAGCCAAAGTTGCTACGTTAAGCCTATATTGTTATAGTATTTCCTTACTATAAGAGTTAATTCCCTTTGCCATAGCGTTAACCCTAACCTATTATTTCAGTATTTCCAATATATCCTTATTTTTAGAATTATTTCCCTTTCCAATAATTCTAACCTAAGTTGCTATGACAATTCTATATTCGTTTATCTTTATTATCATTATCAAAAAATATTTATTTTATTTTATATTATTTCAAATTTAATTATAATATTATCAAATTATTGGAGTTATCTCCCTTTTATCCCATTTCTAACCCTGACCTTCATGACTACTATATTTTTATTTATTTCTAATTATTTTGTATTTTATTCATTTTTTATTTAATCTTATACTTTTTTTTCAATAACCATAGTTATTTTCCTTCATATTTTTCTTCATAACCTTACCACCAAAGAGAATGTCATGACAAGTTTTCTAAATTCTTGGAGGTCGCTCTGCGTGTATCCAGGCTTGTGACTGGCTATCCGATAGGATAGGCCTCATTACCCTCCCTTCCGTGCCAGTCGTGTTTAAGCTATTGGTAGTGCTGTTATTTTGTTGACATAGAAAGTCATATTGGTCAGTAGATGTATTATCCATTTGGTGTTGGGTCTCTGTTGCCTCACAAACTCCAAAAGATCGTGTCGGTCCACTTCATTAATGAGTTTTCCAACTTCTTCTATATTTTTTATTAGCTTTGGTTTATCGAAAAATCTGGCGTTATTCTGACTGGCATGGAAATTTCTAAGTTCATCAGTCTCAACGTGGCGTAATATGAATCCAAACGATAAATTAATCTTGAAGGCCGTGGTCTGTTGTTCAAAAATTTGCCATATCTTTTCTGGAATATTAGGGAGATTGTTCAAGGTGAAGTTGAAACGATCCTGAACGACGTTCCCTGTTTGTTGTACGGTTCAAATGGATAACCAGTTTTCTGGGTATAAATGTTGAGTGTCACGATCTTCTGGCAAGACGTCTTGGTTTGTCTGTTCCTCGTTGGTTGATGGTTTGGTAGCATTCTGGTTTGCTGAGGCTGTGGTAACATGCTTGCTGGTAGTAGGTTGTTTCGTTGATGGTTCATCTCCTTTTCCAAATGTGATGTGTTGATTCTGTTGATTCTCATTAGTATTGTAGGTTTGGCTCCTGGTTTGTCGTGAAGAAAATGGTGACGTTTGAGACTTGATTGGTCGTTGAAGTATTGACCGCAGACATCACACTTTCATGTATAGTTATGGGAAGCTTCATGCCTTCGTTTGTTGTCTTCTCGGTCGAACTTTTTCTCACACTTGGTACAGCTGTATTCTTGATTATCCTCTGAGTGGCTTTTTACATTACGAACTAAACTCCGCTTTTCAGTGTACCTTTTCGGACATTGGTGACATGAATATAAACGCAGAATGGTAGTCCTGCAACTGAGGGAGCCGGTCGATCGCGTTTTTATATAGTCCAAATCATTTGTCTCCATGGTTATGATTGGTCAGTTTTGTAAGACGGGAATTCATTGGTTAATACTTCTGCATTCTAATTGGTTGAAATCCCTGTAATTTGATTGGTCAGTTTTATGTACGCTTCAATCCCCTTTTAGTTCAGAAATAGTGACTTCCTGTATAATACATTATCTCCAAATTGAATTTCCTAGATCTATTGTAGTTTTGTGAGAATCTCATTTAGGTCACTCTGCATATATCCAGGCTTGTGACTGACTATCCAGAAGGAAAGGCTGCATTAACCTTTTTTTTCTTTTTCTTCTTTGTCTTTTTTATTTTTATTTTTTAACAATAACAGTTCTTCATTCATTCTTTTTACACAGTTTGGAAACCATTTTTCGTGTTCCTCCGAAGGATCGTCGTTTTCATTCCGATCATGTAGAATTCTACCACAATAAAAGCATTGTACTTTATCACCTTGTTTTAAATAAAATAGTCCAGCCTTTGCAAAGTCCACTGGTCGTTGTTTCAGTTGTACGGGCCATCCGGTGTAAGATTCTAGCCTGACTGATTTATTAGAATACTTTATGTATTTTGGGCACGTAAAGCAAGGTCTTTCTGCTAGAGTTCTCGGTATAAACCCGTGTTTCTTGAATAAAGGGACATTTTGGAAAATTTCTATGGTGTAGGTACTCCAACGAAGAATTTTTAAAGCAAATTCTGATGATTTATCAATTTTCAATGCACAAATACACAATGATGACATTGTGCATGAAGACGCACGTTAAGTGTTGTATTTGAATTACAACCTATACTTTTTAAATGCAAAGTTTCAAATCGATTCATGAATGCACGTGTTTTTGCAGTTTTCTCGAATTTTGGTCGTAATTAATAGCAAATAGTGGTCAAAGCGTCGTAACTCCAAATATTTTTTGAACCAGTGTCTCCTTAGCTCTTATAGAACTGGTAAATGCGAAGAAAATGAAATACCGGAAGTGGACTAATTGTAATTTTTTAATGATGTAAATTTATCCTTAATCTTAATTTTTTGGAGATTTAAAGTTTAATGTCTTATTATTGAAGCAGATAGCTATCTTTTTGCACCATAATATTCATTCAATTCGAACTTTCAACTTTTTCGTTGAAGTACCAATATGGTGTTCCATGTGTACCACGTCATCAACTCTCCAGCTACCCAAAACTCCACTACACTGTGTGCATTGACATATTTCTTCTATACCAATATAATAAAAATAGTCTTGAGCGAGATCCAAGGACTGTGCCGCATTTGATGTCCGCGTTTTGAACGTATTATTAAATCAACATTTTCTCTCAGAGATTTCAATTGCTCCAACGGGCTTTCGGGAATGCATTCCATCTGCAGTCGGTTTCTCCAACCGTTTAAATGACTAATAGGAAACTACCACTGCTTTCTAATTATCACTGCTAATCACAACTGGTCAGCGGAACGTCAGTCTGACGACTGAGGGAGCCGGTCGTTTGCGCCTTTATATAGTTAAAATTATTTGTCTCCAGGGCTGAGATTGGTCGGTGTTGTAAGAGTTTCTGAGTCAAAGTCAGTTGTATCGATGGGTGTGATTGGTTGAATAATTTTGTAAGAAGAATTATGATTGGTCAATCCATTGTAAATGGAGGCTTCTGATTGATCGTTATTCTGTACATTTAGGTCACTCTGCATTTATCCAGGCTTATGACTGGCTGTTTTTCTTTTTTTCCCTTTGTTTCTTTTTTTTGTTGTTCAATTGGGGTTCGTTTCAGTCATTCTGCCGTTGTCTTTCTTTGCAGTATTCTCTTCTTGTAAGTTTTTGCGGTCCTTTTTCACTTTTTTTGGTAAGTTTGGTCAATTTGGTGCACTCTTCAGAAATCTTTCTCTTTTTGGCAAATTCAGATCGTTTCTTTCCTTTTTGACATTTCTCCAACTTCTTCTTGGGCTTTAGATGTACGTTCATAGTTATATCATTAAGCTTCGAAAAAATTTTCCGATATTTAGGTTTCCATTCTTCCAATCTGTTGTTAGGTTAAGAAAAAATTTTCCGGTATTCCGGTTTCGGTTCTTTTTCAATCACATATTTTTTCATTGCAGATGGAATAACGATGTAGATGCACGACATGGCGTCCGATGCGTTCGAGAGTTGGAACTGACACTATTTCTCGTTGCATGTTCTTTTATTTACCTTCATAGGCGATTTGCTTCTCACCGGGTAAAATGTGACTTCTGACACGGAGTTTGTCGGATGTTTCTTGTTTCAAGTCCAGTAACAAATACCCATGAGGTTCAGAAGTAGCGTCTGCAAAAGCTTTCAACAAAAATCTTGGATTTCTGGGAAACATCTGTTGAGCTAATGTGTGGATCTGCGAGTTATCTCTTGGATTCTTAAACACCACCATGTAATGGGCATTCAAACTGATGGTTCTGTAATGTTTTCCTTTATGAAATTGTCCGTTGGCTTAATCCAAAATTGTTCGTTTTCGTTATAGTGTTGCTGCTCCTGATAAGAGTATGGCTGTAGCTCCTGAGGGTGATCTCGATAGGTATCAGAGTATGTCTGTAGCTCATGAAGGTGATCTCGGTAGGAATCAAGGTAAGTCTGTAGCTTCCGGGTGTGCTCTCTGTAAGTATCCGGATATAGTGTCTGTCCCTTTGACATAATACTAGGGTACTCTCGATAGGTGTCCGAATACAGTTCTTGCCTCTTTGGCATACTAGGGTGATCTCGGTAGGTATCAGGGTATGTCTGTAGCTTCTTTGTGTGCTGTCGGTAGGTCTCCGGATATAATTCCTGCCATTTTGGGACAATACTAGGGTATTCCTTCTGTTTTGGATTCAAAGTTGACCCAGACTGTGCATGGCTTTGACATGGGTGTTTATTTTTTATATGTCTTAACAAGTTATCTTTTCTGGAAAAAATTGTTGAACACATTGAGCATGTTATCCGTTCCATTGTCACTTGCATTCTGATGTTGTATTTGACTTTCTGAATTATTTATACAAGAAGGGTGGTAAAATGATTGAAAACAGCAGAGAGTTAAAAGAATTGGGGAAGAAAAAATGGATGAGGGAAAGGCCTTAAGGATTAGACGACCTTAAAGGAAAGTATATAACTATACCATTTTTATTTGTTTTTTAATGGAGATAGGAGGTTATAGGAGGATAAGAAAGGCCTTAAGAGAGAAAGGAGGTCTTAAGGGAGAGTA
>MJUU01033357.1:29727-46130 GCA_002080025.1 Modiolus philippinarum | reverse complement strand
CCATGGTTTTTTTATTGGGTCCGTGTTGTTCATTTTTGTATATGTGCGGGTCTTCATTTTCTTTTCTGTGCCGTTCTCGTGTTATGTCTTTGTTTCTTTGTTGTTGCCATTGTCCTTGGATTGTTCTTTTTAGACTGACGATTCGGTTCTTTCTTACTTTATGAAAAGAAGTAATAAACACTTCGCCGCCCTTCGGCCACAAAATATGAGTGCTGTGGATACAGTGACCGATTGGAACGTGAAGAAAAATATTCGAGCTACTAACGGATAACGGTTAGTCAGCCATATTATGAATTGACTGACCTGAAAATGAGTTGAAGTGAGACGGGGGCTCAAGATGGCGTCCTCCCTTGTGATTTTTCAGTCGACCGTACATTGATAGTACCATATCCTTTAAGTTCAAGTAAAATGGGGATGACACTTGTGCTCACGCGTGTTCTTGTTTATTATTTTCATGGCCATTACTAGAAACTAGTGTCTTCTTCCTATTTTAATATCATATCTTTTTTTTTCATTTTACACTTGACTGCTTCAAAGAGCATGAGCATGAGCTCGCATTTCTTTCAGTTTATATAGGATGAATTTATGTGTTATTTTCTATTTCTATCCAAGGAAGGTTGGTGTGCCTTACAAAAATAAAATTGAGACCTAAAATAAGCAATGAAGGGCTATGGAGTAAATGCATATGAGACAAACCTCTACAAATACATGTTAATATAAAGCGATGGAACAAAGCTTTTATTGATGTTCTTCATCTTGAAATAACCATAAGGCCTTCAACATTGAGTTTGCTCATACTTCATAGCAAGTTCGAGACGACCCCTAGCACCACTTGAGTGGAATTTATTGCTAATTGTCGAGCAACGCTACAGCCGTGCCTTCATTCATGAATGCGGTGTTGTTAACAAACATAAATTAACTAGCAAAGTGTACAATCGTCATCCGTTGCCCGATAAAAGAATAACAGAAGACAATCACAACACTTTAACAAACACAGGACACTCATAGAGTCAAAAGAAAGAAAACTTGGCATAATTAGATCATGAGATGTGGACACAACAAATAGGTGGTCAGAATAATAATTTGATATTAAAAAGACAATAAAAATGTTAAAATTTAAGATTTGCTAGTGCATCCACATGAGAAATTCTCTCAAGCACAATTACACCATAACTGAAATGTATATACAGCTTACATGAATCACGCTCATAAAACAAATTTCAATGAAATGCTGATTTTTTTCTCAGTTAAAATTTTTTTTCTCAGTTAAAAGCTCTTAAAGGGACCTGCATAATATTTGTTATGCAGGTCCCTTTAAAAGCTTTTCCAGTATTCTAGGTCAATCGGATTTCATTTGAATTAATTGGAAACATTAAGTTTAAATCTTTTTTGAGACCATAGACAAAAACGACATGAAGTAAGGAATCCGACAATTTTATTCAATAGTCATATGCGTGCTTCTCGCTCTAACAAGAATAATGCAATAATGAACACTATTGCACTTTTGAAAATACTTAAAATTAGCATCTTACCATTGTTTAATGTGCTTTTTGATATCATCGTAATAATGCTGAATGTAGTAAGTGTGAACCGAACCGTCAGTCTTAAACGAACAATCCAAGAACAATGGCAACATTGGAAAAACAAAGATACAAAGCCATAACCTGAGCACGGCACAGTAAAGAAAAATAAAGATACGCACATTTACAAAAATGAATAGGAGAGAAAAAAAACTCATTTCTCTTTTAACAATCATGGCTAAGCTTAATCAATCGCGATCATAAATTTCGTCACCTCATCCCTCACAATCATTTTTGGATGAAAATGCACAAAATCGTATTTTGTGTATTTATCGTTTACCTAGTACAAAAATTCAAACCCATCATTAGTAAGCATTATATCAGGAATAAACGTTGTAGCAAAAATCTGATCATCAAGGCATTTTTCCAAAAAGAGCAAATCTTCAAAAAGTCAATAGGGTTCAACGTCGCCTTTTCTGAGCATTTAAATATTTTTTGTCCTAAGCGATAGTCTGATAATAATCATTTTGGCGGACATTTCTTTTTCCTAGTAATTTTTCTCCTTTTTCAAAATATCAAGTTTTTTTTTAAAAATAAACGTCAATTTAATCCCTCACGATGGTGTCACAAAATCCCTCACGATCCGATCTCAAGACTTAATCGCCGTTACAAATCCCTCACGATTATTTTCATCGGAGTAACCGAATGACAGCCTTGTTATTGTATGAATATTCGGGGGAATATTTTCCGGAGTAGAATTTTATATTGCACACGCTTGCGAGTACAATATTTATTCTACGAGGGATGATAATTCACTCTTTTTGCACGCCTTCTTTTGGTTGCTTTCTTGAGGAAATATTATGTTGCTATACAAAATTCAAAGTTTCTTACATGTATATAGTAAATAGCACAGAGTATTAACTGATCTGTCTTACCTTGCACAATACATGGCACGGTTAAAAGGAAAATATTATACAACATCTTGCCTCGGTGTAAATCAGTGGCCTTTGTCACTCCGTATATGAAATACATGTTTGTATGTATATATAATTACATTTCATGAATATTCATTGGAATTCCGTCAATTTGATAGGTGAACATCGTTCACGTCGCATATCAATGTGAAATTGCAATTCCCATGAAACACATTTGATCATATGACGACGTGGCGGTTGAATTAGAAAAAAAAGAATCCCATTGTACATGATGTACTATCTTTTCAATAATTTTTTTTTTTTTTTTTATGATTTGGTTTTAAAATGTAATTATAGAATTGAATGCATTATGTTGAAGTTTCATAGGGATTATGACATGAAGCGCTACCGTGCTTCATTAAAAATGTGCTTCGGTCAACGCTTTCATACCCCAATGAAACTTCAAAATAATGCATTCAATTCTTAAGTAAATGTGCATCTTCTTTTTAATAATAGTGAAATTACGAATTTTTGTAGATGCGTCACAAGACGTAAGAAAATATATAATTACATTTCCCTTTACGTAAATGTAAAGATTGCTAGGCACTGATAATTGTTTTATTATTCAACTTGTAATGCATTTTGCCAAGCTTTATCAATTCAATGTCCATTGAACAAGAGTCAATAAAAGTCAATAAACTAGATATGACCAACTTTAACAGCCAAATGGGAAAAAAATAATGTGCTATAATATTTCTGTTATGTAACAAGAGTTGTCAGAAGACAACATAGCTCGCCGGGTTTCCAGTTACCTCAATGCACAATAAATTCTACAGTAATAGAAAACTTTCTTCACAAGAAAGTCATATATCAAACATAAACACCCTATCACTAAACAACTTAATTCTGGCAACAAAGTTTAATTTTTTTTTGAAAATTGCCCTCAGGGCAAGGTCAAGGTCAAAATGTCTACAAATATGGTACCATTAGAAAGCTCTCATAAATAAAACGTCACATCCCAAATATGAAGACCCTACCACTAAACAACTTAATTCTAGAAGCAAAGTTAAAGTTTTTAAAAAATTGCCCTCAGGGCAAGGTCAAGGTCAAAATGTCTACAAATATGGTACCACAAGAAAGCTCTCACCATAAGGAAGTTCCATACAAAATATAAACACCGTACCACTAAGGACCTACCTTCTAGAGGCAAGGTTAAAGTTTCTTTTACAAATTGCCCTCAGGGTAAGGTCAAGGTCAAAATGTCTACAAGTATGCTACCAGAAGAAAGCTCTCATCATAAGGAAGTTACATACCAAATATGAAAACCCTATAACTAAAAGCCTACGTTCTAGAGGCAAGGCTAAAGTGTTGTTTTTTTTTTAAATTGCCCTCAGGGCAAGGTCAAGGTCAAAATGTCTACAAAAATGGTACCACTAGAAAGCACTCATCATAAGGAAGTTACATACCAAAAATAAACACCCTACCGCTAAAAGCCTACCTTCTATAGGCAAGGTTAAGGTTTTTTAAAAATTGCCCTCAGGGCTAGGTCAAGGTCAAAATGTCTACAAGTATGATACCAAAAGAAGGCTCTCATCATAAGGAAGTAACATACCAAATATAAAAACCCTACCACTAAAAGCCTACCTTCTAAGTGCAAGGTTAAAGTTTTTTGAAAACTGCCCTAAGGGCAAGGTCAAGGTCAAAATATCTACAAGTATGGTACCAGAAGAAAGCTCTCATCATAAGGAAGTTACATACCAAATATGAGCACCCTACCACTAAAAGCCTACCTTGTAGAGGCAAGGTTAAAGTTTTTTTTTTTTTAAATTGCCCTCAGGGCAAGGTCAAGGTCAAAATGTCTACAACTATAGTACCAAACGAAAGCTCTTATCACAAGGAAGTCACATACCAAATATCAACATACTAGTTATTCATGTCTCAATTCCACAAACCAGGTTAAAGTTATGCTGACGCCGACGACGACGCCGACGCCGACGCCAAGGGTATGACAATAGCTCCCCGGACATTCGTCCCGGTGAGCTAATAAAAAGTAGAAATGAACTCCATTAAATTTTATCAATAAAAGCACACAAAACCAACATACCTACCCAATCCGTGCAATACCCAAAGGCACATCGGGCAGGGACTAGCGAACATCAGTAATCTCTGTTCTATGCTTCTTAAATTTTTCCAGATGGTAACGATCAGTTTCATCTCTGTCTCGATAGTTTACATACAGTCTATCCCGTTTTCTTTTTTTTTCTTGAGACCATCGGATTTTAGGGTATATACGGTTTTGACGCACGATATTTTCTGCTTTAGTATAATATAAACATATTGCCCTTGGATGGTGCTAGGGAAAATTAACACACAAGGTAAAAATAATCACCCGACACGAAGTAGGGTGTTAATCACCCTAACATCTTCATCTAAGTGCAATACGTTTTTTTATGATACAAAAGTCTGAATTGATCAAATGTCATAAAAGCAATAACTAGATCAATAACCAAAAAAAAATGATAATACATGTCACATGTTTGTTTTATAGTCTGTCCCAAGAGAGAATAATAATCAAAGCTCCGATGGAGCTGAAACTCGAAAGCCCTGAAAATCTACTCGCGAAAAAAACTTCGTAGTCATCCAAAGAACTGCCGCACATTTCTGCGTGTATTAAGTTATTCCGTAATACCATGAATACGTGGAAATAATCGGATTGTGTGATTGTGTGGAGCACCTGATGTCACTCTGTATTTTTTTTTTTAGAGTTCACACTGTTAGTGCTTTAGTTTTTTTTGTGTTGTATATGTAGTGGTTGTGTGTTTTGTGTGCATGTAGTGTCTTTGGTCTTCTGTCTCCTGGTGTTCTTGATTTTGCCTTGTCCGTGGACTTTGATTTATGTAATCTTGTGCTTTGTTCCTTCGGTATTCTACTGCCCTTGTTTCGTATGCATGTCAATTTCTTTGCTATGATAAACAAATGTTATTTTCATCTTTGACAAATTACTGCGCGGCAAGCGCGTTGATCCGAGACGCAATATAAAAAAAACGAGTAACTTGATCAACAGGCACGTGTTCAACTCAGGAAAATGAAGAAATATAACTTAAATACACAATGTGAACGATTTTGAAAGAAACTCGCGCACTATATTTTATCGGAAGCACGAAGATCATCTTGTAGAGCTGTTAATCGGCATTTTAACAACATTTCTTTTCATTTTAACAACATTTTTTCATGGCTTTCGAGTTCAAAACTTAACTTCGGGCTCAGCGAGTGTTAATTTTAGACATTAACACCCATTACTAATATTATCACACGTTGCTAAGGATGGGCAGGGCTAACTAAAGATTGGTTAAAATTAACAAATGCAGCTTGTCCCATGAAATTAATGGAAAATAACAGAAATTTGCATAAAGTATGATAATTTTCATTAATACTGGCTATGTTAAATAGAGATTAATACATGGCCTTTTCCATATCAGCACGGCAATCATCCCGAGACCCCCATATCAGCCCGAGGCGCCAGCCGAGGGCTGATATGGGTCGAGGGATAATAACCGTGCTGATATGGAAAAGGCCATGTCCTAATCTGTTTATTATACTTCCAATTAGGAGTTATCATCACACCCGGGCCGAAATAGCCATATCACCGGTCTGATATGGATATTTCAGAACGAGGCGGTCTGATATGGCCATATTAGACTGGGTGAATGATATGGACCGTTTACTTCCGGCTATATTACATATGCAAAACAGAACATATCTTCGCTAAGTATGTAATAAATATAGATTACACCACAAGATCCCGTTCATTACCATATTTTATCCACTAGAGATAGTTAAATTTTAAAATTTTAATTGCGAGGCTTGCCGAGCATTTTAAGATTTTAAAATTTAACTATCGAGAGTGGATAAAATATGGTAATATTCGGGATAAAGTGGTGTAATCTTTTTCTCTAATGATCAATGATAAACACCGAGAATTGTATTCCGAATAGATTTTGCGGGAAATAGCACGGGGCTTTATTCAACATACGTTGAATAAAGAAAATTTATCTAACTGGTCAAAACCGGTTTAAACTTGACATATCATTAGAGAAACCTTTTTATTGCAGTATCAATCGGTTGGCATTTAAATTTTGTGGTGTTTCATGTACAAAAAAAAATCAATTCAATCAATTTAATGATTTATACCGAATCTTGATAACCTTTAAAGGGACCTGAAATGGCACATTTAGGAATACACTGTAGAAACTCGTGCTCAGTCCGAAATTTCGTCAAATATATATATGAAAATTTATTGCACGCCTACTTTTTGTTACTTTCTCAAAGAAATATTATGTTGCTATAGAAAATTCAAAGCTTCTTACATGTATATAGTAAATATCACAGAGTATTAACTGATCTGTCTTACCTTGCACGATACATGGCACGGTTAAAAGGAAAATATTATACAACATCTTGCCTCGATGTAAATCAGTGCCCTTTGTCAGTCCGTATATGAAATACATATTTTACGAAACGATATAGAGTAAATGAACATGAGACCATAACACATATGTTAACTCCAACTGCAACAATTTTGATGAGCTGTATGGCCATTTCGGAAATTTATTCCTCATCAGCAGCACTAGAACCCAAACAAATGAAATCCATAATTTCAAAAATGTTTAAAATGCATAAAACCAAATATAGGTAAGGACAATACTACGATGGAGGGAGTTAATCCTTCGGTTTTAGAATTTACAAAAAAAAATAGATAATAGCAATTGAACAAACATACATATACATGTATGTATATGTAAATGTGCATCTTCTTTTAATAATAGTGAAATTACAATTTTTTGTAGATGCGTCACAAGACGTAAGAAAATATATAATTACATTTCCCTTTACGTAAATGTAAAGATTGCTAGTGTACAGCATAACGAAATTTACTGTTTTGTCTGCAACTTTGGTATTTTTGTACTTTTATATATAGATCCTCTTTCAATATAATGACCAATGACGATGATTGTATAAAGATGTTAAAGATCGTGGTCCTTTCTGTTTATTGTTTCCACATTGATAAAATGGCGATTTTAGGTTATCAGACAGATCGTACTGGACATGGCATAAAAATCTGCGCATGAAGTTTCTTGAAAACAAATTCATAAAATAAGACTACTTCCTGATTAAATTTCTCTCTCTCTCTCTTACTCGACTCGACAAATATCGACAAAAGGTTATTTTATTTCGACAAACATTTCATTGAGAATTTTGTTTGTCCATTGACTCCTACATGGATATTTACTTACTGTGTCACGGATAGCACGTGCATTTTTTTCGGTGTTAAGGAAACCTGTAACTTGCGTGGGGAAGGATGAGTGGCAGTAAGACCCAAAGATTTACTATGAAACTGAAACTAAGCAAACAGATGTCTTATAGGGCTTTACAAAAATGATGACATTTTTTCCATATCATTTTGATTATCCTGTCCATCAGTTAACTCAAAAGCTATATTTTGTAGGAAAACGCCAGAATTCCATTGATTTTGCTGTTTTTCACACAGTTTTGTGTTTAGAAAAATGTGGGCGGTCCTGAATAACAACTTCATATTTGGTGAAAATGTGTAAAAAGATGAAATACATCATTTCTGAAAGTTTGAAGTTGTTGTTTGCATGCGCCCTATGTTAACTAAAGGAAAATTTGCACTGAGGACATTCGAAACTGGAGATTTTCTTATCTTTTTCAAAGACAGCTCCTTGTGATGTCACAATAACGTCAAAATGAAAGGATTTTGTACTATTTTGGTGTTTTTTTTTATTTTGTAGCCACATAATAGTTAATATTTTCAATAAATATCCCACTATTTTTAACAAATTGGATTTTATTTGGCCAAATATGGGTCTTATTGCCGCTCATCCTTTCGTATATCTGCTATTTTGACCGACCCTAGAGACCATTTTACATTTGCATTTTGTTTACAATTAAATAGCAATATGTAAGCACAATAATGTTTACAAAGATGATAGTTACGTAACAAATGCGATTACCGGATAACATTATTTGGAACTAAAACCGAAGGATTAACTCCCTCCATCGTAGTATTGTCCTTACCTATATTTGATATTACTGATTATTCGGATTTCGTTTGGTTTTATGCATTTTAAACATTTTCTGAAATTCATTTCCATCCGTTTTTTAGTGTAATTATTATGGGGCGGTCGTTTTACCGGTCAATACGACCCTACAAATATTTTTTTTCGTATATTATCTATAGGATATGGTGGTAACCTGCCTACGCATTTTGAACATGGCCAACAATTGTATCCAGCTGTGCACCCGTCAGAGAAAAATGTCGCCTGATAAGATTTTTATATGAAAATATATACGGGGACGGTGTATGAAATGTTCAATTATCAAAAATTCATCAATATTTCAAGATTATAAGAGTTATATTCAAAAAGTACAGTTTATCACCTTTCCAATGATATAATTTTAATTATGAACAGAAAATGAGAAATTTCTTCAAATTTCCAATTTGATTTGAAGATGGGTGCCCCATCTATAGTAGTAAATGAAAAACGCACAAACTCCCATCTTTGCAAGCCTATTAAAAATTCAATATTTTATTTTTAAATTCATAAGAGTATATATTCGTGATCCCGACTTTCCGTAAGAATATATAAAAAATTATGTTTTTGGATGGTGTAAAATTGCTTCCATTTTCATTTGAAATTTTGAGAAAATCCCTCTCAAATCATGAAATTTTGTGTTTGTGGCAGTTTTGCAGATCTGTCACAAAGGAGTTAGCGCCTACTTAATGAACTGAGTCGGCGAATATCAATGGCTGGACTGAGTTGATTTTTTGGGGGAGTTAATATCGTCACTATAATAAATCCATAGTCAGACCAGAGACAAATAAAACCAATATATTTTTTGGTTTGTCTCTGGTCAGACATAGTTACTTTAGGGGCGGACCATTTAATATGAAAGGGGGAATTGGTGTTTTTTCTGGACGGAAAATTTTTTTTTTTTTTTTTAACCAGTAAAAACAAAATTTTTTTTTTTTGAAAAGAAGCATTATTTTTACGGCAGAAAGCCCCCTTCAGAATATTTTTATTCATCATTTTTGCAGCCAAAATATTTTTTCACATTAAATAAGCTTCAGAATATTTTTTTTTCGAAAAAACATACCCCCGGCCCTCAGGTTAAAGGGTCAGTCCCTTATATTCGTCTCAGATATTAAAGTATAGACTCCATAATAAATTATCATTATGTTTTAAGTGTTTTGAATGTGGTTGTCAAACAATTTTTATTTTAATAAATATATAAATAAGTTGAAATGAAAATAAAGAAAATTAACCTAAATATATGCATTATTGAACAAATTTCATCCGGATTATATCCTTACAGGAAAAAATAGTAAAACACATCGATACGAAACATTTATGAGTGAGAATTATTGTGAAAGCTTAGTGTATTAAGCCAAAAAATAATGTTTTCTTAATATGCAAAAACAAAAATTATGAGAAAATCATGATATATTAAATTTATATCAGAAGACTCGTGTAATGTTTATCTTCCCGCTGTGCTGTGACTATAGATTTTATTTGTTAAACATGTTAATTTGATCACGATATAAATAATCGATAGGGTAATATAAAAGGGGAAGTCATAAAATTTTATTTTGTTTCATGTAAAATTCTGAATTTCCGCAGAAAAAAAATCAACGGATAAATTCAGGTACATAAACATAAAGTAATCTACTCGCCCAACCCAAGCAACAAGAGATACGGACGTGTGGTGCTGGAAGATCTTTTTCGCCCTTATTGTTGATTTCATTTAAGAAAAATAAACCCATTGAGGTACATTAAAGATTCCGACAATGAATGCCACGAGTTTCTTTGATAGTATCTTATCTTCTTTCTTTCTTTAACAAAGTCTCTAAAAATGTAACCACCTTATCATTTTATGAATATGTTTACCATGGTGGATATGCTTTTTCTGATAAAATGCATGCAATATATAGGGCTAAGTGCAATTTTTGGGGCTAGGTGCACTTAGCTCAGGCTAGGTGGTGTTTAGACGGACCGTTTACAAGAGATCGGTTGTCTGACAAAGTTCAGTGTAGCCGATTTCTTGGCCCACTGAATCATAGACCTTTTCTGATAATGTGTTTTGGGCTTTTTTAGCTGGTCGTCAACTGTTTTTTTCTTTCCTTTTTTGTTTTTTTACCGTTTGGTGTTTTCTGTTCTGTTAAATTTTCAAGTACTTTGTGATAACTTCATGTAAAAGGAAAATGAAATGCACCGTTTGCTGCTTATCAGAAAGAGTGTATTACTTGTTTTATTTAAAAAGGGCGATTCCTCTCTTCCGTATAACTATAGACCTATTTCTTTGATAAGCTGCAAAGGGAAATTATGGAAAGGGTTATTTATAAACATGTATATAAACATTTAGTGAATAATCAACTATTTTATTATATGATTGTATTTTTCCTGTATTCTAATTGGCTGAAAATAGCTTGAGAAGTAATGAGCATGTATGATATCAACCTCAAATGTTCTATAAATAGTCACAGGTTATGTGGACTGTAATGTCAACCTGGTTTGTCTAATTGAAATAGAAATAAAAATTCCAGTTTCCCATTGTTAATCTAATTTTAGAAATAACTGTTTTATTGGATGCATTTTTCAATTTTATTGTTAAAACTTCCATATGCTTGTTAATTCATAAAAGAATGAATTACAAGAGAAAAAACAAATAAATAAATAATTAATGACATTCCTTTCTGCTTACAACAGTCATAAATGAATTTCCCATATTAAAATTTTCCCTGTGTATAATCATATAATAAAACAATTACTGACTTTGAAATAGGTTGGTGCAGGGATTTATCAACCCTCAAAAAGCAATATTCACCTCGCCGTTGGCTGGGTGAATATTACTTTTTTCAGGTTGATAAATCCCAGCAGCAACCTATATCAAAGTCAATAATTGTATAGTATGAATATCAGTCAGGGTTTTTGTCAAATCATTCTACTGTATATCAACAACTCTATTTTAAACTCGCTAGAAAAAAAATTAGTTGTTTTGTATTTTTTGATTTTTCAAAAGCGTTTGATAAGGTTTGGCATAAAGGAATAATACATGAAATGTAAAAATATGGAATATCTGATAATTAACTTGCTTTGTTTCAGGATTATTTACATGATAGAAAACAAAGAGTTGTAATGAAAAATTCATTCTCATCCTTTTATTCTGTATCTGCTGGAGTGCCATAAGGATCAGTTTTGGGCCTCTTTTATTTTTAATCTATATTAATGATGTTGGAGAAAGTCTTACATCTCTGAGATGATACTTCCCTAGGTTATTCAAGTTCAGATGTTACCAACATAAATGTAGTATTAAATCAAGATTTAGTCAAATTAAATCAATGGTCAGAGAAATGGAAAATGTCGTTTAATCCAGATAAAACGGATATAATGATTTTTTTTCTAATTTAGACGAAACGGATCTATTTGATTTTAGATTAAATGATCTATCAATATCTTTATCATCTAGTCACAAACATCTAGGAGTTACCTTTTTGAGTGATGGAAAATGGAATGCGCATATTGAAAATATAGCTAGAAGTATTTCTCAGCATTTAGGGATGTTAAGAAAACTTAAATATGGTCTTGGTAGGGAAAATCTTGAGAAAATATGTCTTAATTACATACAGTGGGGTGCAGACATAACCTCTCATAAAATTAACTTGAAGCAGTCATAAAAGCGGCTCTAAATTAACTTAGAACAGGTATCAAGTCTGCTCTAGAACAGCTCTAAGTCTGCTCTAGAATACTGACCGCTCTGACCAGTCATGGTCATAGCTAGAATCCGTACCGTTCTGGTCAGAGCTATGACTGCTCTGACCTGTTCTACCCATGATCATTCTACCTACGTCTTTTCTAGCCATGACTGTTTTAAACAAGTCTGTTCTGGCCATGACTGCTCTCAGCTGACCTGTTCTAGCTATGACCGCTCTCATACCAACTCTTGTCGCAGCCCTGGTTAATAGTCATAACGTGTTCCATATAAGCTAAGTTTTATTATAAGCACAAAATTAAATAAATATTATGAAATGAATTATTCGGATATAAAATTGCATTTGTTATTCGCGGATACAAAATGTAATTATTTACCTGTGTTTATCCAGGTAAATTAAACAATGTAAGAGTTATTTCAGGAAATATAATAGCAAATGTGGAAGAAAATATTTAAAAGGCAAGACGCAGTGTATATAGTCTTTTCGGAGGAGGTTTCCATGGTGATAATGGGTATGACGTAGATACATTGATACATATACTTAAAATATATATTTTACCAGTATCTTATATACTGCAAAATAGGAGGATCAAAATGTACAAAAATGAAGTTGACTCAAATTGCCTACTATGTAAAGATGGGGATGAGAATATAGAACATTTCATTCTATGCTGTCAGAGCCTACAAGATGTGAGAAATCCAATAATAAATGAATTAAGTAACATTCTTAATTACTTGGGAGTAGACATAAATAAAATGACAGTACAGGAAAAGATGCAAATTTATTTCGACATAACACCTATGGTCAAAAATCTGAAAATACCCCAACCGGTGTAGTAGAAATCGAAATGACGACTCGACGTCTACTGTTTCAAATCCATCTGGAACTCCACAGAATTTTGACAAGACTAGGAAAAATATAACAATTAGATATAAACCAGCTTCAATTTATTACTACAATGTCAGTTTTTATATTTTATGATGAATATTTTAGTGTGACATTAACTGTGTATGTTAAACAATATATAATAACTTTGATGACACACAAACTGTTTCAGCTTTTAGAACTGGAAACCATCTTATTATAGTGATTGATTTTTATTGAAAAGGATACAGTGACTTTTTACTTTTTAAAATCAAGTTAATTTTAGTGTTCTATTCTGAACTGTATCGTTATGACTGAAGCACAGTGGGGGTACCGCCGATGGGGGTGAAGATTCAGAAGCACAGTGGGGGTACCGCCGATGGGGGGTGAAGATTCAGAAGCACAGTGGGGATACCGTCGACGGGGGTGAAGATTCAGAAGAAATTCATTTAACTGATACAGAAACTTTTTATGTTGTAACGTACAACTTTTATGAGACAACAAATGTGTGATTTTATGGAACTTTTAAGTTAACTGTAGATATGATGCACATATGGTGGATGATGGTTTTTAATTTTTATATCGGCACTACCGGTTTTAGTCTGCACATGTTCACTGTATATATTTGGCACACGCACACACACAAATGTTATACATGCAGTTTCGTATGGTTCCCCACAGAAGGGGGTGAAGATCAGGAGGTAAGGTAAGGATTTCCCTTTTCGTGATATACCCGAAAACTTAATCGCAAAAAGTTTTCCGTAAATTTATTATTATAAATAAAAAAATCGTTAATTTAATTATAGGAAAATGTCAATCATTATCAGATTACGTTTACGGAAACAAAATAAATAATTATTCAAAACATCGTAAATAAGTGGGTTATTTATGTTTTTATTTAAACGTTTCGGGCTCGAGAAAAAGAAGAAAAACTGACACAATCCAATTTCATATCCAGTAAAAATTCTAGAACCAAAACAGCTGTGTCCGGAGCAGACTTGGGAAAAACGGTCATTGCCAGAGCGGACTTAGATAGAACGGTCATGGCTAGAACAGACTTAGATAGAATAGTCTTTGCTAGAACAGACTTCGGTAGAACGGTCATGGTTAGAGCAGACTTAGGTAGAACGGTCATGGCTAGAACAGACATGATTCTAGGACCAGAGCAGTCAGGATTCTACGACTGTTCTAAGTCTGCTCCAAGTTAACTTCAAGTTAACTTTGAGCTGTTCTTGTGACTTCTCTCCAAGTTAACTTGGGCGAAAGGTTATGTCTGCACCCCACTGTACGTCCTCTTTTTGAATACGCCTGTGAAGTATGGGATAACTGTGGAATTTTAAATTCAGATAGAATAGAAAAACTTCAGTTAGAGGCTGCTAGAATTGTTACTGGATTACCAATATTTACAAAAACTGAATATCTGTATTTAGAAACTGGCTGGGAAAGTCTTATTAGTAGGCGTAAGCAAAGGAAATTGCGTTTATTTTACAATATTTTTAATAACAGAGCTCCAAGCTATTTATGTAATCTAATCCCTCCTACAATACAAAGTACCACTGTTTATCCTTAAAGAAATGGAAATGATTTAATTATCCCATTTTGTCGACTTTCTCTGACTGATTCTTCATTCGTTCCATCTACTGTTGGAGAGTGGAATAAACTTGACCTATCTCTCCGAAATTAAGATAACATTGCTAAATTCCGTACAGCCTTAAAAAGGAAATTTAATACTCGAAACACAATCCTTACGAAATATTACTCGTATGGTCTTAGAAAATTAAATGTGATTTTAACTCAGATTCGATTTCAAGCTTCTTTCTTAAATTATGACTTGTTTAGAGTCTATATTATTGCTAATGCATCTTGTGCTTGTGGTGCTCCTCGCGAGGATGCACATCATTATTTCTTTCAATGCAAACTATATGACAATTCTCGCAACGAGTTGTTATTATATTTAAGGCAAGTGAATGTCCTATTTATTTACTGCTAGTAACATGTGGTAGTTCTGAATTAAGCTATGATGAGAACTGTGGTATCTTCAGACAGGTGTATAAATTTATCAAATCATCAAAGAGATTCCTCATTGTATGGTATACTGTAATTAAGAGACGTCTGAATCAATCCATTCACTCGTAAAACTTTTTTTATTATGTAATACTTTTTTCTCTTCTTTGAATTCTTACTTAAAACATATGTGTTATTATTATCTGTGCATGCTATCTATATTTACATAAAAATTAATATTGTTATTATATAATGAGAAGACTTCATGTTCATTTACTCCATATCCTTTCGTAAAATATTTAATACAGGAGTTTGTCTTTTATTGCAGTGTGGAGTTGGTAAAACAATTCCCCGTGGTAGAGATGTATGCTCTTTATTTTTCTTAGATATGGTGTACTTGTACGTGAGATAATATCTCATGTGTACACTTCGTTCATTTACTATTATCTAAATTTATGTAAATTCTAAAACCCAGGGACTATACATTACAATGTAATGTATAGTCCCTGTAAAACCGAAGGATTAACTCCCTCCATCGTAGTTTTGTCCTTAGCTATATTTGATATTACTGATTATTCGGATATCGTTTGGTTTTATGCATTTTAAACATTTTCTGAATATTGATTTCCTTTGTTTGGATTCTAGTGCTGCTGATGAGAAAATTAAAGATGTTAGCCTGTTAATGAGATCCCTCTTGCCCCAAATTGCAACCCATATATACATGTACATGCACATTTCTTAGTATAATGATAAAAGACTCGAAGATAAAGAAAATATCATTTTCTGTTTGTTGTTCATGACTCAGTCAGATCAGCTATATCTTTCTCTTCTATCAGTTTAATATACTTGGATTATAAGTTTTAGAGTATAGGCCTAGATGAACAGTATTTTCTTAATATGGACATATTTTGATTTCATTTGTTGATTTTTCCCGTCGGATGAAATGGTACAATAATTTAATAATTTGTAACATTATGATGCAATTTCAAGTCGTTTGAAAAAAAAACTAGATGTTGTCGGAAACGACAGCTATCCCCGCACTCCCTGTTTGACACAGCAAACAGTTGTTATACACCCTAGACATATTTTTTCATTATTTTTTAAATCTACCTATTGATAGTCATTATTGTTAATAAAAGATTTCTAGGATATAGGTAGAATTCCAAAAAAATAAGTGGTCTTTGAGACTTTCAGGAAATTTACCAAACTTGGAATCAAATATTTTTGAAATCCAATTTATGAAAATGTTCTTTCTAAACTACACAAATATTTTAAGAATGGTTGCTAGGTAGAATTCCAAAAAATAAGTGG
>MJUU01033357.1:0-29271 GCA_002080025.1 Modiolus philippinarum | reverse complement strand
CTACACAAATATTTTAAGAATGGTTGCTAGGTAGAATTCCAAAAAATAAGTGGTCTTTGAGACTTTCAGGAAATTTACCAAAATTGGAACCGCCTTTCAGAATCCTAAGTTATCAGGATTTTGTTTTTTACCCAAAACTTGTCAGAATATAAGATAATATGCCAAAATTTGAAAAAAAGGGTATCTTTGACATTTTCAGGAAATTTACCAAAGTTGGAACCGGAACCAAAATTCCAAAAGCTTATTGCAAATCTATAGACTATATGCAACAATTCTGCATAAAGATTTGATCCCTTAATCCATAAATATAGGAGGAGTTTGCGTCACATGCCACATGTGTCTAATCCACATCTTTGGGTCTTTGTTAAAATTGACATCATGGGGCCTCTTGTTTGCACAAAGACCAATATCAAAAATCCGAAAGCTTATTGCGCATCTACAGACTATATGCAACAATTCTATAACAAAATTAAATCCCTAAATCCATAAATGTAGGAGGAGTTTGTGTCACATGCCACATGTGTAAAAATTGACATCATGGGGCCTCTTGTTTGCACCAAGACCAATATCGAAAATCCGAGAGCTTATTGCGCATCTGCAGACTAGATGCAACAATTCTACAACAAAATTAAATCCCTAAATCCATAAATGTAGGAGGAGTTTGAGTCACAAGAAAATTGTGACGGACGGACGGAAGGACAGACGGACAGACGAACGGACAGACGGAGGGTATAACATTATCCCCGTACTTTCTTCGAAAGTGCGGGGATAACTACCTGGTTAATTCATATACTCGTGTACTTTGCAAAGACATACGGCCACTTTCCACCGCATTTTGTTCCCTCAGCGGATAAATTTTGGAAATGCACCCAAATTCTATCCAAACTGTTTCAACGAGTCATCTGCATAGATTTGTAGTATGGCGAATACAATTTTTAAACTATTGAAGTGTCATGTGAATGTTATTTGAATGGATTTGCCTTTTGTAAACAATATTGCAAACTTTGTTACGAAGCACCCCCATGACCTCGAGAACGGCAAAAGTTTGGAAGAGCGTCTCAACAGAAAATTGGTTTTTGTTTTCGATACTCTCAGCTAGCTCAAAATTAAAACGTTTATATCGTATCTTTACTTTTGTAACTTGAAATAGATGTTCTTGTCACCCGTGGTCTTAATTATTATCTGATAAAATCACCACATGTGGGCAAATTAGCAGATTGATCATGCGAGATAACTTGTACTGTCAAATTTTGTTGTACATTGCTGATCATTGCTGGAGGGGGGGGGTGACAGAAAAAATTGTTTTAAAACCTCATTTAATTAATTTAATGCTTTATTTATTTAAAGAAGATTACAAGTATACTACAAGACAATATACAATACAATTCTCATTCACATACTCACACACATAGCACAGTCAAATGTTATCCAAAAACAAATCCATACAAATAAATTACTGTTTTCTATAAATTCAATAACATTTTGTCGTCATCCATCGAGAAATCATCATTACCGAGCATAAAGATTTTACCCAAATAGTTGCATAAAATTTCTTTAAAAGATATCAAGTTTACATTTGGACAGAGTAATGCTTTTACTTTTTCTTTAAATTTTTATATCAATGAATAAAAATGTGCTCAATAGTTTGAGGATTTTTAGTATTGCATCTTTTGCATAGCCGATAGGGAATTAGAATTAATTATATTAATTATATTTAAACAATTGATCATTTAAACCACTCAAACTTAGTCTTGTACGATGGAGTATGATTTACTCCTGCCATGACCATTGGAACAAATCTTTTAGCTGTTATTTTCGCAAAAATAATTGTTAATTTATTCTTTAAAAATATTTAAAGAACCTGATAATTTGTAATGTATCCATATAGAAATTTTGCTTATCTCAAGGCTGGTGACGTAGGTATTCGTTATCACTTTGTGACAGTGGTGACCCTAATATTCCAGTAATTTAAATAACAATGTTAAATAATGTCATCATAAAGCTTTAAATTCGAAATATTAGTAAATGGAGAACTCTATTTTTAGAAAGCGTTATATATTATTTCAAGTGTCTTGGTAACGTATGTATTGAATAAGTTCATTTATTTGCTACCAGAATTGAAATTCTCTCCTAAATTGCATCTTTTTCCTCTGAATTTACATAAAGCAGTCATAAAAGATCCTCTTAAAGGTAGAAAACACCACTTTCCCAGAAATGTGGATTTGATCAGTAACGTATGTATTGGTAACGTTTGTATTTTTACACCATATCCTTGTNCGGACAATACCATTCCACCAAAATTTGGTTTCAATGTAAGTGAGCAGTTCCAGAAAAAAATTCAATGAAATTCCCAAAGGGTCCTATATTAAACTAAGTTCGGCATAGGCGGCCATCTTGGTTGGCAGAAGGGGTCATCTGACACCATTCTGAAAAGGACCCACCTGGTGACCATTCCAACAAAGTTAGGTTCCAACTGAGTGAGTAGTTTCAGAAAAAAAATCAACGGAATTCCCATAGGGTTCTATGTTAAACTTTGATCGGCTGTGGCGGCCATCTTGGTCAGAGGTCGGTAATGCCGGACACAATTTTGGAAGGAGACCACCACAGCACCATTTTAGCAAAGTTTGGTTACAATCCAAATGATAGTTTCAGAGGAGAGGATTTTCAAAATTCATCCACCCTTTTTTCTATTTTTAGCCTGGCGGCCATCTTGGTTTGAGGGCGGGGTCATCGGACACAATTTTGGAAGAGGACCATCAAAGGAACATTCCAGCAAAGTTTCATCAAAATTGGCTGAGTGGTTTCAGAGGAGAAGATTTTTTTGTAATTGTGGACCGTCGACGGACGACAGACGACGGACGCAAAGTGATGAGGAAAGCTCACATGGCCTTTTAGGCCAGGTGAGCTAAAATGTGCTCAATAGTTTCAGGATTTTTAGTATTGCATCTTTTGCATAGCCGAAAGGGAATTAGAATTAATTAAATTAATTATATTTAAACAAGTATGAAAAAGAAAGGAAATGGGGTAAATGTCAAGGAGACAACATCCCATATCCAGGTTAAAACACAAAACATCTAGGGGTCACCATATGGTCTTCAACACAGTGAGGAACCTCACACCATATAGTAAGTGATCATTTAAACCACTCAAACTGAGTCTTGTACGATGGAGTATGATTTATTTTACTCCTGCCATGACCATTTGAACAAATCTTGTAGCTGTTATTTTCGCAAAAATAATTGTTAACTTATTCTTTAAAAATATTTAAAGAACCTGATAATTTGTAATTAGCTGGAATCTTATTCCACTCTTTAATTTTTAATGGAAAATAAGATGATAATAATATAACTGTGCGTCCATGCAAGGGTAAAATATTATCCATATGACGTAAATTATAATTTTGTGTGTAATGAGTAATTAACGGACAACACTTAGATAAATAATTAGGACACTCATGATTAATAATCTTAGAAATTACAATATGTTTATGATCTTTACGTCTTTTCATCAAAGAATTTAGTCCAAGTTCATTTAATAAGTCTCTTTGTTTTGTCCTTTTAAAAGCACCGGTTGTAAGAATTGCAGCTCTTCTTTGCAATTGTGTTTTTTCTGGAAGATCACTTTCACTTATCTTGGACAGTAAAGCATATACTTCATTCTCATCTGTTTGGAAAAGGCTTAATGTATTATCACAAAGCAGGTTTAATTGGGGAAGGTGATGGGGATGTGTGTTATCTTATATCATATGAGAAGAGAATAGTGTATTGAATAATTCTGTTTTTTTTTTTTTTTTTTAATTTTGACTATACTTTTATACCTTTTGAGTAATTGGTTTACTATTTTATAAGATCAAACAAATGTATCAAAATATACAAGCAAGGCATGAATATAACGGTCCATCAAAACACGGTACCAATGAATTACGCACCATGTCCAAAGTGCATTAAATGGTAGAAGACTTCATAGGAATATTGGAAGACAGTGTATAAAATTGTTTCTTATAGTAAAATTATTTTGTAAAAATGCGCAACTCATCTGTATTTTCAAAATGGTTGGAAACAAATATCATATTTCCTTTCCTTATATTTTATTAAACGGGCGGAATCTTTTGACCACTTCTTTCTTCGTGTTTCTTAATATTCACATAAGAAAATGTTTACTCCTCAATAATTTCGTTTCAAAACTCTCTGCACATAATGAAAAAACTTCAGCTAAATACAGTGGAACCTGTTTAATTCAACACACTATGGGACCATAAAAATATGTCGAATTGTACAGGATGTCGGAAAACTCAGGTTTAAAAAGCATTAAAAATTATCTTTGTGACCGATAAATTACGTCGGATTTGACAGGATGTTGGAATACTCATGTGTCGGATTAGACAGGTTTCACTGTATTATGACGTATCAACCACAGTTCTACCGAAATTTCTGTGAGTTTAGTTTCTGCATATGCACATTTAGACAACTTATATTTCTTCAGTGCAGCTCAAATCAAATTATTTGGAAATCCATAGACCGAAATATATGTATGTGCTTAGGCTGACAGAGAACAAAATACCAATGTGATTTAAAAGGAAAGCCAAAATCAGTAAAGGACAGAGCTATGGAGATACTCCTAATGTTAAAAAAAACTTTAATTTAGATATTGCAAGTTTTCAAGTAAAACTGGTTTTTGGACCAGCACTAAAGTACTGGCTCCTGGGTTGGTGAATACCCTCGGGGACTAACAGTCTACCAGCATAGGCATTTGTCCAGTGGTAGTCGAAGTAACTGTGAATTTAGTTTCTGCATATGCGCATTTCGGCATATTATGTCTCTCTGGTTACAGCAGATAAAATCAAACTTTTGGAAATCCATAAACCGAAATATGTGGAAAAGCTGAAAGAGAAGATTGATTAATGAATATTGCACCTTAAATATTTTGTCCAGTCTGGTGTCACCACTGCACTATCAGGTTTTGTTTTATGACGTCGCGATTCCGGGAAAATTCACTAACTATGAACAATTTTTGAGCATATATGATCACGAAGTACCCGATAGTACAGCAGCGATACCCATCGAGATAAGCATGAAGGTGAATTCCATTGAGACTTGTTTTTTCCGCCAGTGAAGTGGTTTTTATTTATTACTTAATTTGTTAAGTAATCGGAGGGAAAAGAATTATGGGTATTTTGATTCATTGGTTAATTAAGACTGAATCGGCATGACTTGTCACGCCTCTGTTTGATATATTCTAAAATAAGCAAGATAAAACATTGAAAAAAAAACAACCCATATAAAAACACATTTGTCAAATAAAAAGCTATCAGTCACCTAACGTTTGTACAAAGACCTCTCAGACAAATTATTTGTACTATATTGATACCTTACGACATAATTATTAACCCTTATAATCATATCATTCTTGCTTCGACATGATTGATTGATTGATTGAATATTGTTTAACGTCTACTCAAGACGAGAACAAGTTTGTTGATAAATAATCATTTTGGGGTATGGAAATGGCCATGGGACGGGAAATGCTGACTGCCACTGGAAAAGTAGGGTGAAATCGTCAAGGGCGGGGAATTTAGCCTTGTAGCCGATCACCTACGGACCACCCCAAAAAGAGCTTGCTACAAGGGTTCTTTAACGTGCAGGAAGCGTGGCATTTCTTCCAACACGTGGACCTGAGTTTACATCCCATCCGAAAGATGGGTTGTGTATTTATTAATCCCGCACAACCACGGAATGGGTCCTATTTCTATATCCCGGGACCCTCGGGGTCAGCCTCCGTTTAGGAGGGGTCACACCCCGCAAGCCGGAGATACTGGGTCCTATTTCTATATCCCGGGGTTCCCTCGGGGTCCTCTGTTAGGATGGCTCATACTCCAAGCTCAGAGGATGTTGCGGGCCTATTCTTCAGCCGGGACCGCGCACGGCGGTGCTTCGACATGAAAGCGTGTGTAAAGTGTAAAAAGGCTTCGACGTGACAGCATATTATCTGTTATCAAACTAGAATTCAAATTACACAAAATCAGTTCTATATTATTAAATCTACATATTATGTGCGTAAAACGTAATTAGATATGATGAAATGAAGATAAAAAGAAAAGATTCTCTTAACTTTATAATTAACGTTACAAATATCAAAGTCATAAAAATGATTCAAAGATAGCGTTCGTCAAAGCAAAATTACTTTTGATGTCAGGCAACAATTTATTGTTGTTTTCGATAAGGTTGTAATAATGACCAAATGATTTTACACCCTATCATTTATATCTAACATTAAATGAACACTGAATATCATTTTTTTCCACTTCTCAGTAAAAGATATAGATTCCATTAGTGCGTCGAATGAGATGTTCTGTAATTTCTAGCAAATTTATAGACTTCCTGGTCGATCTGAAGTAAAATTCTTAAGATTTTAATCACCCACCTAACATAAGCTATATTATATATCGTTTGAAACAACGGCAGTACAAAGGAGTGGACTTTACAAGACATGGCCAAGACGAGGACACAGAAAACAATGACGTTAAACACAGAAAACAATGACGTTAAACACAGAAAACAATAGCGTTAGACAGATAAAAAGCACAGATGTAGAAAACACAACACTCAAAGACGAGACACGCAGGTGCTCTGGAAGGGTAAGCATGTCCTTCTCTGTTAACACCATCCGTCACACTGTAAGTGAGTCAATCTAGGAAAATGTCAAAATCGGTAGTCAAATCCGGGAAGACGTGAATCTAGCTGCAAATGTCTGCTTTCATTTCGGATACTGACATGTCATATCTTTCAACGATGTTATGGTGACGGCCATAGAATTTCTTGAGGTATGAAGTTAGCAATGGTTGAACAAATCCCTGACTAAGCAGCTTTTGGGACAGTGTTCTCTCTGTTCAAAAAATCACTGTACAAACTGCATGCTCGACAGTAACGAATCAACTGTATATGCAGAAAGTAAATTCACAGTGACTTCGGTATTTAGTTATTTGTTACCACTGGGTCGATGCCACTGCTGGTGGACTGTTAGTCCCCGAGGGTATTCACCAGCCCAGTAGTCAGTACTTCGGTGCTGACCCGAAAGCCGATTATTTTTGAAACCTTCCAATATCTAAAATTTTGTAAATTTTATTGAAAACTAAGGAGTATCTCCCACATGCAAAGCTCTGTCCTTAGCTGATTTTGGTTTTAAATTTAGATTACGTTGGTTATTTGTTCTCTATCCGCTTTTAAACATCTTTGAGTTGATGGTCTTCCAAACGTTTAGATTTTATCTGCACTGACGAGACATAAGTTGTTGAAATGCGCATATGCAGAAAGTAAATTCACAGTGACTTCGGTATTTAGTTATCTGTGAAATGTACACTCCATAGGCTGGAGAGGTAGGTATATTGCTGCTAAGAAAGGGAAACTTCACAATTGGGAAATAAAAATCATCACGCTTGTCGTATAGCTTAGATTTCAAATCTTCACCTTTGTCAATATACAACCCCAAAAAATCAAGGAACGAAGCTGAAGTAGGTGTATCAGTTGTTTCTTTAATTTCAAGCTCATTGGGATAGATCTGATGTAAATATTCCTTAAATGTAGGAAAATTAAGAGAACGTACATCGTCTATGTAGCGGAAGCTGAAATTAAAGTACTGGGTAATTCGGTATTATTGTTAATGATTACCTCTTTCTGACAATTTTTGGATAATGGTTTTCAATATAATTTGATTTCCATGCTGCTGATGAGAGGTTACCTATTGAAATATGTGTACATTAAAAAAATACTGTACGAATGCAGCTTTGCTATTTTTTGTATTCTTTTCATGACACACGCATCACTTGATATCTTAGTTTCTATCTTTACCTGTGCAGGTTAAATCTTGATGAAAATTAGAGGACATTTTCAGGCTGAACAATACTTTCCCAGCTCCTCTTTGACACCCAAAAAAAATACGTTTAGCCAATAGACATTTTCACCATAAGCCGAAACCGAAACAAATTAAACTTAAATAATATTCACCAATTTGGAGCAAAATCTGTTTCTGCGAAATAAAACCACATTTTAATTAGCCTTTGAACTAAACAAATAATACTTTTACTTTCTTTTGTATTAAAATCTTATTGGTACTTTGTTCTTTATCAGTCTTTGCACATATTTCGGTTTATGGATTTCCAATACTTTGATTTTATCTGCACTGAAGAGACATAAGTTGTCGAAATACGCATATGCAGAATCAATATTAACAGCAACTTCGGTATTGTGATATTTATTGTCACTGGGTCGATGCCTCTGCTGGTGGACTGTTAGTCCCCGAGGGTATTCACCAGCCCAGTAGCCATTACTTCGGTGCTGGCCCGAAAGCCAACTTGATCAGGAAACTTGAAATATCAAACTTTAACAAAATTTTTGTTCAAAACGAAGGAGTATCTCCATCTTGCAAAGCTCTGTCCTCAGCTGATTTTGGCTTTTCTATTTAGATTTTATAGGTATTTTGTTCTCTATGAGTGTTTGCACATATTTTGGTTAATGGATTTCCAATATTTTGATTTTATCTGCACTGAAAAGGCATAGGTTGTCGAAATGTGCATGTGGCCGTCACACTGTAAGTGAGTCAACCTAGGAAATGTCAAAATCGGTAGTCAAATCCGGGAAGACGTGAATCTAGCTGCAAATGTCTGCTTTCATTTCGGATACTGACATGTCATATCTTTCAACGATGTTATGGTGACGGCCATATAATTTCTTTAGGTATGAAGTTAGCAATGGTTGAACAAATCCCTGACTAAGCAGCTTTTGGGACAGTGTTCCCTCTGTTCAAAAAATCACTGTACAAACTGCATGCTCGACAGTAACGAATCAACTGTGAAATGTACACTCTATAGGCTGGAGAGGTAGGTATATTGCTGCTAAGAAAGGGAAAGTTCACAATTGGGAAATAAAAATCATCACGCTTGTCGTATAGCTTAGATTTCAAATCTTCATCTTTGTCAATATACAACCCCAAAAAAAAATCCAGGAACGAAGCTGAAGTAGGTGTATCAGTTGTTTCTTTAATTTCAAGCTCATTGGGATAGATCTGATGTAAATATTCCTTAAATTTAGGATAATTAAGAGAACGTACATCGTCTATGTAGCGGAAGCTGAAATTAAAGTAATGGGTAATTCGGTATTTCTGTTAATGATTACTTCCTTCTGACAATGTTTGAATAATGGTTTTCAATATAATTTGATTTTCATGCTGCTGATGAGAGGTTACCTATTGAAATATGTGTACATTAAAAAAAAATACTGTACGAATGCAGCTTTGCTATTTTTTTGTATTCTTTTCATGACACACGCATCACTTGATATCTTAGTTTCTGACTACCTTTACCTGTGCAGGTTAAATCTTGATGAAAATTAGAGGACATTTTCAGGCTGAACAATACTTTCCCAGCTCCTCTTTGACACCCAAAAAAATACGTTTAGCCAATAGACATTTTCACCATAAGCCGAAACGGAATCCGAGACCGAAACCGAAACAAATTAAACTTAAATAATATTCACCAATTTGGGGCAAAATCTGTTTCTGCGAAATAAAACCACATTTTAATTAGCCTTTGAACTAAACAAATAATACTTTTACTTACTTATCAAATAATACTTTTACTTACTTTTCTATTTAAATCTTATTGGTACTTTGTTCTTTATCAGTCTTTGCACATATTTCGGTTTATGGTTTATGGATTTCCAATATTTTGATTTTATCTGCACATAAGTTGTCGAAATGCGCATATGCAGAATCAAAATTATTGTGTTATTTATTGTCACTGGGTCGATGCCTTTGCTGGTGGACTGTTAGTCCCCGAGGGTATTCACCAACCCAGTAGCCATTACTTCGGTGTTGGCCCGAAAGCCGACTGATCAGGAAACTTGAAATATCAAAATTTAACAAAATTTTGTTCAAAACGAAGGAGTATCTCCCTCTTGCAAAGCTCTGTCCTGAGCTGATTTTGGCTTTTCTATTTAGATTTTATAGGTATTTTGTTAGACTTGCTACAAGTCTTTTTGAAAAAATTATGTCTATAATTTTATTGAATTATCTTTTACATGTATATTTACTATCAAACTGCCATTTTACTATCAAACTGCCGTCCTTTCTCCAGGGCTAATCAGTGAGATGGCTTATCAGTTGATACATGTTTCTTAAATGTATTAAAATATTGACTACCGGTAAATAAATGAAAGAAAGGGACTTGTAGCAAGTCTAGTATTTTGTTCTCTATGAGTGTTTGCACATATTTGGCTAATGGATTTCCAATATTTTGATTTTATCTGCACTGAAAAGGCATAAATTGTCGAAATGTGCATGTGCAGAATCCATATTAACAGCAACTTCTGTATTTTAATGCTTTTCGACAATGATATGTTCATTCAGTAAGAATGTCATGTACATTTGTAAAACGATAGAGCAGAGCATAATTCAACATTTTTAATAATAAATAATCTTTATTAGAAGAGAAGTAACATTTTCAGATTTTTGTAATTTGCAATAATCTCAAAAAGACACATAAGAGTTTATAAACAAAACACAATAACATATCAATATATAATAATATAGTTACACATAAAACCTATACGATGTAGCAAAATTAAATTCATTGATAAATATTTAACAATTTGCAGAATTATATTTTTTAAATTCAAATACCGTTTTCGCTTTTTGATATCATATAATTGCAAATTCCTTTTTTGGACCACTAAAGGGGACCCTCGTATTTGTACTTTTCGGTAATCGGTTTTTGAACCAGGAATTTATGTGTTGATGAAAATTAGCATCTCCCTTTGTCGAAACAAGACATTTTGATAAAGTTGATAAATATTGTAGTGTTGCTATATTTATAGATGGTCAACTAAAAAAACAAAGGATAACAGTTGAAACCTACAAAGTATTCTTATCGTAATTGGGACAATCTTAAGGGGGTTCCCCACTCAATTTGAAAATAAATAGGATTTCCAATAAACATGATTTTTTGTTAGAACATTAAGATAGAAGTAATTTAAGTGAAAAAAATTGATAGGTCGATGGTCTCGTTTTTGAGATTTAAGTGATTGAAAATTTGGCGGGAAACCGAACTCCTTTGATTTTTCATAGGATTAACATTGGCACTGTTTAACCAGGAATGAATGTGACAGAATAAATAGAATTCAATAAAATTTTTACAGAATACTCAAAAATATGTATTAAATGAAAATATGGAAAAAAATAAGGGGGTCAATGGGCAAAAAATTATAATGCTTTTAAATGGATAATACCCGAGGATTCCGAAAATCTGACAGAAATCCCAAAACATGAGGAGCGAACCTCCTTAATTCCCTAAATATTTCACTGGATTTTTTATTATTATATTATTTAAATCCAGTAAGCTGTCAAATAAATATTCATTACAATACCTCAAATTGAACAACTGTAATCAAATGTGGGAGAATCTATGCAATAAAACAAATCTTTTTGTGAGTTTTGTATTTCTTCAATCCGCACAGACCGGTGCTACGGGTTGTCTTGAACTTGCTATGAGGTATGAGTAAATCTCATTGTTTGATGCCCCAATAAAAGTGTTGAGGGTGGCCTATTTTACCATGTAAAAAATGGATAACAGGAAACACCTAAAATGGCTGAAAATTATAATTACATTCCACAATCTGCTATGGAACTGCACATGAAGAACACGAATTAGACAAAAGACAAACGTAGACAACGATAGGAACTCGGGACAGCCGGACTTGATACTGGCACTAGCAAAAGCCAGCGGTAGGGTTAAACCGGTTTATGGGTACCCAAACGTCCCCTTTCTCTGTCCCGTTTCCCTATAGTACAATAAACATACGAATAAAACCCATACAGGTAGACTACTAACTCCATGACCACAATCTAGAAAAGAAAAATAGGGGAACAAAACGTAATTTTGAAAGATGGGTCAAGGAGTGCTCGCCGCTAAACTGCCGGCTAGCTCAAGGAGCCTAGTCTGCTTGTAAGACACTGTCGCACTACGGAAGAAAAATCAAATTCAAAACTCCCAATGGGTTTAGTAAAGATTTATCATGTATTTCAGTAGACATCGGCGGTATCAGTGAGAGGCCAGTATGTGTGTTAAATTCTCAGGTCACTGGATCCCAAAGCTAATTTAACGGACACGTGCAGAATATCCTGTCGATATCCCCTATTGCGAAAAGAATGTAAGTTACGTCCCAGTTTTTCTTGATTTTTAATCAGTTTCTGGCATTTTTAACAACATTTCCGTAAAAAGGAGGACTCGAAATGTCGTTAGTAATAAGCTGTTTACGAGTAACGCCATATTTATGTATTTTTATTGTGTTTTTTTTTCTTGTGCAGTTCCTATTTACTTTGTAGCATGTGGCTATGTTTTTCGGCCATTGTAGGTGTTTCCTGTTATCTTTTTTATTCTATTACTTTGTCATTTATTTTCAGCTTAAACTGTCAGGTGCTGTTGCATTTGATTCATCTAGTGTTTTGGCTGTTACAGTACAAATCGGGTTGACATTTGAAAGAAAGATTGAAAAATTACATCGGGTATGTCTGTAAAGAAAATTTTTGATAGATTTTAATATTTCACAAAGAGTACTCAACGTTTGCATGGTTCGAACGAATTTTGCATTTACAAGCCTTCATTGATCTTGGATTATGGCTTTTGATTTTCAATTTGTCTTTGTGTGCACAAAGTAGCAATATACCATGTCTCCTAATACATTACAATCTTTTTTAAAAAAAAAAAGACAATTGTAACTGTGGAAATATGGGATCAAATAATTTGTATGTTATGCCATCGTTATTATTGCAAAAGACCCTGATTTCATATCCCTAAATTGCTTGTTATCGTCTATTATAAACTGCCTTTCACACCCCTCCACTCTTCAATTGAAAGCCACAGGTTTTTCTTGATTCAAAATGGCGGTGATTGGTAGGTCTCAAGAACAATTGTTTTTCTACAAGCTATAGTTATAATTTTAGAGACATTATATATCAATCTGTACACCCGAAGACAAATTAGACATCATAATGCTCTGATCCAATAACAACAAAGGCTTATGAATGCAAAAATTCGTTCAAAATGAGTATGTGTATGGGTTTAACACACTGTACAACGGAATAAAATTTTTAAAAATCACAAAATATCTTTACAGGCACACTTTAGGAAATATTTAAGAAATTGTTGAATTATGCGTTACTCCTTCGCTTAGAAGTAAAATTATTTTTGCTGAATCGAGATATTGTCGTCGAAAAGAAAAATTTAGTTTAATGTAAGTCCATTATTGATAAAAGAATAATATTTGTTTTAATTTCTTAATATTTTCAAGTTAAATTGGTGTCGGTTTCGGCTTATGGTGAAAAGGTCTAATAGGTGGTTTGGCAATGTGCATAAACATCAACATTTCGGCCTGAATACATGTCCTAAGCATATGCTGATGAAAGGCTGACTCATAAGTGGGATTCGAATCAACTAGACTACTCGCCAGTAGCAAGCCTTACTCTTAACTTGTTAAAATATGTCTAGTAAAAGGCAAATTTGAATGTCTAGGCACATTGCAAAACCACATATTAGCTCACCGTATATCTATGTTTGGTAGAAAGGAGTTGAATATTTCTTACAATTGACTTGTTTGCCTATCTGTTGTCATTTCCACTATCTTGAGACACTTGTGCTTTCTTTTCGGCGAACGAATAAAATTGACTCTAAGAGCACCTTGTCATTTTGATTTAGGTTTAGTAAAGACTCTACATCTATGACCGGTAAAGACATGGATGTATCGTTGTTCGACATCTAGTGATGAAATCCGCTCAAACCGGTACTATAGACCATCTTTGATTTAATATGAAACATGAAGAAATCTCAATGTTGAAGGCCTTGTACTGACTTCAAGAAGAAGAATAGCAGTTAAAGCGTTGTTCCATTGCTTTATTCCTTCGTATATTTGTAAAAACTTTGTCTCATATGTATATTCAACATCCTTTCCTTGTTTATTAAGGGTCCTGAACTATTATTTTTTACTTGAAAATGTCTTCTGATTTTCGCCAGGATTTAATCTGCATATGTTAAGGTACAGACTTATGTAGCAAGTTGTGCGTGTGGAATTGCACAAGAAAAAACGACAATAAAAATACAAAAGACAAATGTAAATAACGATAGGAACTCGGGACAGCCGGACTTGGTACCGGCACTAGAAAAGCCAGCGGTAGGGATGACGATTTTACAAGCATACCGGCCTCTCACTGATGAGCCGATGTCTGCTGAAATACATGATGACCCTTTACCAAACCCATCTGGGAGTTTTGAGTTTATTTTTTCTTTCGTGGTAAGACAGCGTTTTATCAGCAGACTAGGCTCCTTCAGCTAGCCGGCGAGCACTTCTTGATCCATCTTTCAAAATTACGTTTTGTCCGCACTTTCCCTTTTCAAGATTGTGGTCATGGAGTTAGTAGTCTACCTGTTTTGGGTTTTATTCGTATGTTTATTATACTGCAGGCAAACGAGACAGAGAAAGAGGAGGTGTAGGTACCCATTAACTGGTTTAAATCTAGCTACCGCTGACTTTAAATATTCGCTACTCAAAGGCATGTGGGTCGAAACCGTGACAACCTTGATAGAGCTCGGTTGCCTACAAATAGGCTATTTAAAAGGGCATGTTACCCAAAATTTGAAGTCATCACTACAGAAGTTTTACGGTCGACATCACGAGCTTGTGGAGTGATATGGAATATCTGTTTCCCAGATGAAAACAGATCTTTCTCTTTGCCACGAAAATATTTTGTTTTCCCTCTACCGGATTTGACTTTACTACGGGAGTTAACATGTTCAACATGGTGGTGGCTTATAAGAAGCAGGAGATGCTGACTCTACCGCTGCACCTGATCTCACCTATGGGTTTTATTCGTATGTTTATTATACTGCAGGCAAACGAGACAGAGAAAGAGGAGGTGTAGGTACCCATAAACCGGTTTAAATCTAGCTACCGCTGGCTTTAAATATTCGCTACTCAAAGGCATGTGGGTCGAAACCTTGACAACCTTGGTAAAAAATGTCCAAGTTCTATGTGAAATATAGAGTATTGAAACGAAGACTTTTTGGCAAGAATCAAAGCGTTATAAGAGCTGAAGTGTTCGTATGCGTTGAAGTTAAAAATTTTACCTCATTTTTATGGCCAATTTCAAACTATAGGCATACCACTGCAGTCAAAATATGATATCATATTAGCCAGATTTGTTAGTTTAGGGATATGAATATCTATGCCCTTTAAATTATTCTAGGGATATTAAAAGGAAATGTGGAATATTGATACACCTAAATATTTTCATGCAGTTTAAACATTTTTGTTATAGAAAAAAAAATTGCAGAGGATATCCCAATGTTTGTGACAGATACGGTCACTATTTACGTGGTATTACGTTTTTAAAAAGCATGCAATTCCCCCTCGTAAACATGAAAGATTATGCAAGACGAATTTTGTACATGGATTGACAAAGTTAACAATAATCATAAAGCTCAGACAAGTAAACCAAGAAAAGGGGCAGTGGGAAACGACAGCTATTTCCCTCGCCCGGTTGTTCAATGTTTTTCTAGTCGTATAAGCACTCCACAAAGTTGTACCATTCAAGATCTAGCTTGTTTCTTAAATCTAAATCTGAGCCAGCCATGCAAGAAATGTAGTGACCTTATTTCAATCCGGAGGATTATACCTATAGCATATGCATCTAATGAAAGATAATAAATCTTTAACAAGTTGTAGTATCTAAAATAAAGATTGTAACAATTACTTTAACTTAAGTCACTCATGCATGAAATGTAGGTCAAGGTGACCTAAGTTTTATCTGGAGCTTCGTAACTTTACAAGAGGCATCTACATACAAAATATTATTCCTTCATTAGTTGTAGTATCCCAGATCTAGACTCTTACAAAACTTTAACCTAAAATTAACAATGAAGGGATATGGAGTATATGCAAAGCAGACAAATTCTCTTCAAATACATGGTTATAATAAGCAATGGAACAACGCTTTTATTGTTGTTCTTCATCTTGAAGTCACTATGAGGCCTTCAACAATGAGCTTTACTCATACCTCATAGCAAGGTCAAGACGGCCCCTAAGTCATTCATGCATGAAATATAGGTCAAATCCACCTATTCTATATATCAACCTCAAGTACTATTCAAGATGCATCCATAGACAAAATCTTGCCCATCTATGACTTGTTATTAAATAGATGTGAACGGACGGACAAACGGACGAACGGACAAACGAGCGAAACGCTATATCCCCTCCCCAACTTCATTGGGCGAGGGGAAAATAAGCCGATACGAGAAAATGAAACTACCTGCATGCATCGTGTTTATTCATATCCACATGCAAATTAACGTACATGCGCATCGAGTGCAAATTTGGCATTTCTACAGAAGCAATCAAATAATCGAGAATCCTTAGTCTCCTATTCTGCTTACGACGGGATCAAAGCAGAGATTTTATCAAATGATATCGAAAAGGTAAACAAACGAACATTCTGCGCCCTCTAGTGGCGGATCGAGATTGACTGAATACTACAAGTGGAATATCATGCTCGTGCAGAAATGGCTGCGTTACGACCAGGCAGTTCATGGAAATTTCAAGAATGTGCCACAACTTTCAGAGCGAAACCATTTTGACATTTTTAGAGAATATCCTAATATTTAATCATTTTTATATTCCTACATGTACGCATGAAACAAACATTTTCGTTTTCATTCTACAATAAAAAATTTTCAATACAGGAAATTTAACAATAGCGAAATAGTAATTTGAAATTATAAACGTCTCGAACTATATATGTAAGAAGGCTTGATATCATAGTCAACGGAAATTATGCTGTCAGTGACTGTGAGCATTTGTCTAAGACTAAGACTAAGAAGATTTATTTGAAATTCGGTTAAATTATAACTATAAGCATAAGCTCTTTAGAGCTTTTTAGCGAATATAAAACAAATACATGCATAAAAAAAACACAAATGGCATACATAAAACAAAATAAGCAATCATAAGACAACACAGAGCATACATATAAAACAATACAGCAGTTAAGACACACATGACATACATTAAGACAATAAAACACATAGCACATACAATGGATAAATAATAACAACAGCATTTAGATAAAAGGAATGTCCATGCAATAAAATACATAAAACTATTGACAATTGAATTGAACTTAAAATAGCAAAGCAATTTGAAAGCTAGATTCCATGCAGTTTGACTAGAATTAAAGCAATAAGCACTAGAAGCAAAAGTAAAGACAAGCAAAATAAAATAAGCACTATTTGGACATGGAACAGCGACATTCCGAACCATTCCAGGACTGGATCAAGCTCTTGAATTGAGAAAACTATTCTCAGTCCTGAAATGGTTCGGAAGGCTGTTCCATAAGCTAGCAGCAGCAAAGCGAAAACTTTTCTTACCAAAATGTGAAGTCCTTACATACGGAATTTCCAAAATATTGCTGTACATGAAAGAATATTTTTGGTTTTTTATTAAGGTAAATCATGTAGGCAAGTTGGTGAAAGTTTATTTATAATTTTAAAACTTTCAATGGCCATTGTTCTGTAGGGAAGGCATCTGAGCTTTTTCCAAAAGTTCTTCGTATGAACTTAAATAATCATCGTATACAAAACGGAGTGCTCTTTCCTGCACTTTTTCATTTTTTTTAGAATTTGTATCTGAACAAAAATGCCAAGCCAAAGGGCAAAAGTTAAAATTACTAAGTATAAAAGTATGGAAAATTGTCAACTTTGTTAATCTATCCAAAACAATGCCCATACGTTTTAAACATTTAATTGCTGAGATGCCTTTCTGCATAATTTACCTATATGTACATCAAAATTTAAATTATAATCAATATCAATCCCAAGAAGCTTAACAGTAGATTCACATGATAATTCTGTATTATTTATATGTATGCATGGATTTTTGTCAAATGTTTTTTTTTTTTTTGCAACAGCAATACTTGAAATTTATCGGGATTAGCCTGTATTTTATTGATTTTAAACCAATCGATAAGATTTAAAGATTCTCTTTCCAAAATTGATATTAAAAGATCATAATTTGGACTACAAAGGGATAGTGTATTGTCGTCGGCATAGTTATACACGTTTCCTTCTTTAATGAACAAAAATATGTCGTTTATAAAAACGTTAAACAATAGTGGCCCCAGGATAAAACCTTGGGGAACACCTTTATGGATGTCAGCCCAGCTACTTAAAATGCTATTAATTTTAATTTTTTGTTTACGGTTTGATAAGATTTAAGGAGGGAAACAGAAAGTGGTGAAACACCATATGCTGACAATTTGTCCAGCAAAATTTCATGGGGATTTCAGTCAAATGCCTTGGATAAGTCCATAAGAACTGCAGCTACATAGTTGTTATTGTCTTATGCTGCACGCCACTCTTCAAGCAATCTAAGGAGTGTGGTTTGACATCCATGGCCTCTACGGAAGGCACATAAATACGGATAAAATATATTTTCAAAATAACTTGACAATTGCGTCTCACAGACTTTTTCATAAACTTTTGAAAAAATTGGTAGTACACTGGGTCGTCTGAACAGTAACCGTGTGTATAGTCTTCATGTTTTATATACTTCATTGTAAGGGTACTCGATTTGTTAGTTTGACTTTTTCGAGTTTGATTTTTACAGTGAGTCTTTTTGTGTATTTATTTTTTACCCATTCACCACACATAGGGGGAGGGTTTGGATCCAAGAAAACGAGTTTACCCCACCGCAACTTTTGCGCCTGTCCCAAGTCGGGAATACGTTGGTCATTGGCTTGTCCTTGTCTTCTTGTGAAATTGTAGTTTCTTGATATTCAGTATATTGGATGTGGTTTGTTTCAGTTGATTTATTTTTACCTATTGTACCTTTTGGGGGCCATTTAGGGTTTGCTATATGGTGTGAGGTTCCTCACTTTGTTGAAGACGATACGATGACCCCTAGATGCTTTGTTTTGGAGTCGTTTTAACCTAGATATGGGATGTTGTCTCCTTGACATTTGCCCCATTTCCTTTCTTTTTCATATATGTTCAAGTTTATTCGACGCTTACTTTGTACGGTGCCATCACCGATACATACAAATAAAGCGATTTCCGAACCCCAACTGTTGCCTATCTAAATCCATCACTATTAGCTGATAATATTTCAATGGCAGGTTAATACGAGACTTTCGAGATAGGAACTCTCGTGTAATTGAAGGCGGAAACGATCGCCTCGGACACCAGTAAGACGGAATACTGGATTTCTAAACCTATTGAAATAAATATAAACCACATAAAAAAACAAAATATTTATGAAATTGAAGTGCATTTGTAATCTTTCTTTTATGTCAACTTTTTAATCAAATTTTAATTGACGAAATAACAAATTAACCTGTATCGCTACATGTCGAACTTATACAAATCACCCTTAGCTCAACAGTGTTCATTAATAAGTGATCCCCTCTCAATGCATT
Source organism: Modiolus philippinarum (assembly GCA_002080025.1). NCBI lineage: Eukaryota > Metazoa > Mollusca > Bivalvia > Mytilida > Modiolidae > Modiolus > Modiolus philippinarum. The sequence continues at coordinate 9,762 of MJUU01033357.1, read as the reverse complement.
GATGTATTGATTGTTTACGCATAAAAATAGATCTGTTTCCAGGGTGAGTACGATTCAAAAGTCCCGTAGTAATATAGTAAAGACAACAGTTAGTAAACACTGTTATTTTATTACCGTCAATACAGTATAACAAAAACAAGAGTGATAACACAGGGAGTACATTTTATTTCATTGTAGTTCAAAAAAACTGATTATGTACTTCTATGTAGTAGCTTAACACAAAACAGATTATAGAAATTGTTGATTGATTGATTGAATATTGTTTAAAACCACTCGAAATGTAAATATGTGATAAATGCATTATAGAATGAGTATAGATTATTTAATGCCTGGTTATATTATATGAAAGAAAATGGTTTGAGGCGAAGCCGAAACCATTCTTTTTCATACACTTATAACCAGGCATTGAATAATCAATTTAGCCCATTCTTTCTTTGTCGAGTCAGTATTGTTGATTATTGTCAATCAAGGGGGTATGCAAAGTGTTCAGTGAAAAAATAAAGCATTGAGTCAGTTGAAAGTACCAGCATCATGCCAGGTATCAAGTCAAATCATTCTGTATTCACAAAATGCTATTTCATCAGAGTATTAAATGGGAGGAAATAAATAATGAAAATACATTAAAATAAGATAACCGGTAAACGTTCCAAAGAGCATCAAAAGTGTAATTATTGAAGAAGGTGAAACCGTCACCTTTTTCAGTCTGTTGACCACATGCCTTATTTTGATTGGTTCAAATACATCTAGCGTTTATCACATAATTCTCTGTTGTCTGCACTACCTACTTGGCGACGTATTCAAGTGAAATGGAGCCTATTAGTTTGCACTTCCATAAATGTAGTTGAGATGATTATGCCAATAAAAACATGTTTTATAGACAAAAACACATTGAACACCAAAAATTTTAACAAAACAGTTATATAAAATGGGTCCTCAAATAATGGTTATTTTGTTTGATCCTCAGACTAATAAGAAACGTGTGCAACAGTTCAGTCCTCGGGTGAAACAAAAACAGTTTTTTTCCCTGGACCCAGTCAATAAGTGTATAATAATTTATAATTCAATGAGTGTATAATGTTTTATAATTATTGAGTTTAATAATATTTAGGACTTTAAACAAATTCCAGACAAAGTCATGTCATAGGACCATTCTTAGACAGCTTCAGTAAACTTTTAATCTAAAACTTTGCCACTTTGTCTATTCAGTCCTATAAAAATGGTAATGGTGCATTACATGATACCCCGCCACGTTTCACAAAATTTCAAAGGGCATAACTCCATAATCCCTTGGACCTCTAAGCCCAAAATTGATCTTGACCTGGATTTAGTGGTAAACAATTTTCATACTACGTTTGAAGACTGTGTATTGTTCCTTAAAAAGATATCAGTCAGAAACCAAAAAAAAATCACAAAATATCAAAGTTTCAAGGGGTATAACTCCAGAACCCCTTGGACCTCTGCACCCAAAATTACACTTGACCAAAGTTTTTTTTTGGTAAACAATTTTCATACAAAGTTTATAGTCTGTATGTTGTTTCGTACAAAGGTTACCAGTCGGACACCCTAAATTTCACAGTTTCAAGGGGCATAACATCAGAACTCCTTTGACATTTAAACCAAAATTTAACCTGACCTGAGTTTGTAGTAAACAACTTACATACCAAGTTTGAAGACGGTATGTTATTTCGTTTAAAAGTTACCAGTCGGAAACCCTAAATTTCACAAAATTTCAAAGTTTCAAGGGGCATAACTCCAGAACCCCTTAGAGCTCTGAACCCGAAATTTAACTTGGACTGAGTTTTGTAGTAAACAAATTTAGTGATAGGTAAAGATGGGGACTATTTTGTTAAACATCACACTGATTCACACAAAAAGTATACAGACGAGGATGTCAATGCTGGAATTCTTGATTGATAACATATTTGTAGAGTTTGGAGGACAAGTTTTCCAGCAGACAATAGGAATACTTATGGGGACTAATTGTGCGCCACTTTTAGCTGATTTGTTTCTTTATTCGTATGAAGCCAGGTTCATACAAGGGCTAGTTCAGAAAAAAGACAATAAGCTAGCCAAATTCTTTAATCTCAGTTTCCGTTATATAGATGATGTTCTTTCATCTTATATACCCAAATGAACTCGAAATTAAGGAGACCACTGATACACCATCATCAGCATCATACCTGGACCTATACCTCTACATTGACAACTCTGGACGTCTGAAAACAAAACTTTACGACAAGCGTGATGATTTCGACTTTCCAATAGTGAACTTCCCGTTTATGAGCAGTAATATTCCCACTTCTCCGGCATATGGCGTGTACATTTCACAACTCATTCGCTATTGACGTGCCTGTAGTTTGACAACAGACCGTAATTACCGTCTCAAAAACTTGTACATCAAGGGTATGTTCAGTCACTGTTGCAATTGTCACTTCAGAAGTTTTACGGTCGTCACCACGATTTGACAGACCATTACAATGTTTCTGTTTTACAAATGAGAACAGATATTTTTGGGTGTATCCAGAGTTTGTTACCGGACTGACTAACACCGATTGTGACAAAACCGTTTCAAAGTTTCAAGGGGCATAACTCCAGAACCCCTTAGATCTCTGAACCCGAAATAGAGCTTTGCCTGAGTTTTATAGTAAACAACTTACATACAACTTACATACACAATTTAAAGACGGTATGTTATTTCATTTAAAAGTTATCAGTCGGAAACCCTAAAATTCATAAACTTTCAAAGTTTCAAGGGGCATAACTCCAGAATCCCTTGGACATCTGAGTCCGAAATCGAACTAGGCCTGATTTTTGTGGTAAACAACTTACATACCCAGTTTGAAGACAATATGTTATTTTACAGAAGTTATCAGTCGGAAACCTTCGGGGGACAGACGGATGGACGGACACACGACTGAGGGTATCACATAATACCTTGCCATTACGTGTGGCGGGGTATAAAAAGGAAATGAAATGGGTTGCCAAGGAGACAACATCCCATCTCCAGGTAAAAAAGACCCAAAACAAAGCATCTAGGGTCACCATACGATCTTCAACAGTGAGGAACCTCGCACCATATAGCAAGCCCTAAATTGCCCCCCAAAAAAGTAAAAAAGTGAATAAATCAATAGAAACAAACCACATCCAATTACCCGAATTTTTACAGAAAACTTAATATTTGAATTTCAGCTACACAAATCAAGATTCTACGTTTTAGAGAGTTATAAATTTTGATTAACCAACTAAAGCCAACCAAAGCCATTGCTATAATACCGAACTTTCTTTTAATGTAGCTTCTGCGTATGGAACTTCCGTCCTTTCAATGAAAAGCCAAAATATGCGAAGGACCATTCGGCCATCATCGGCTGATTCCGGTACCCTACATCAAAAGATGGAGGTACGGAATCGGCCGAGTTAAGACGAGTGGTGAAGGACAGAGCTTTGCATGAGTGAGATACTCATTTGTTTTGAAGGACAGAGCTTTGCATGAGTGAGATACTCCTTTGTTTTCAAAAATGTAGTAACTGTTATTGCAAACTTCCAAATAAAATGCTACCCTGTATGAACTTCCTGAAACAAAGGTGTATATTAACTCATTAGTTTGATTTGATAAGTTTTTGAAATTCCTCTCTGATTTCTGGTATTCTCCAAGCATATATAAACGGATTAGCGACAGAATGAATCAGTAGCGGTACAACCGTAGGGAAACGCTTTTCCTTAGGCATATACGATTTTGTATTAATGTCATGCCAAAATGAATAAATAAACGGAAAAGTGAGGACTAATGTCTCTACAGCTATAACCAAACCGGTGACAAAAGCTCGTTTTTCCCATGCATCGAATTTCATCCGAACTGGAGGAGTTTTCTGTTCTTTGACTATTCGGATACGTTTTGTTTGTTCCTTTTCAGATGAGCGTCGTTCCTGTCTTAACTTTTCAATAAGAATAGTAATTTTGGTCTTTCTTTTCATACTTTGCTGGGTTGTGATGTGTTTGTTCTCGTGTTCAGAGCATTCCTTGTCAACCTTTAAGACAACCATATCATTTTCTTTGTCAAGACTGTCCTCTCTTATTCCGGAAGTGCCGGGCGATTGAAACGACATCCCACAATCAATTGTATCGACTTTCCTTTGGTTGTTTTTATCATTGAAGGATGTTGTTTGCTGTACTGATGCAGCTCTTGCAGTTTTTCTCTTGAAGAAAATCGACCAGATCAGCCAGTTAGTGCGTATGATAGTTATAATAATCAGCACAAGAATAACTGTCAAACTAATTGCAAAGATTTGAGCGAATTTTAAGTATTCGCCTTTATATAGATTTTCAGCTGTGCACGTATCAATAGAATATGAAGGATGTATTAAATATGTGCTTTGAGATGTGACGAGGAAATTAACGCCTACTATATATATGATAAGCACATATTTGAATCTATCTAGGAATTGACTCATTCCAAAGTTCCTAGATTGGATGATCAAAAATCTTTCGTAACATATCGCAAACACAACGCTGTACGTAGTTGCTAATCCGAAAAAGACCGAGAACAGATTGAACAGGCATAGTTGGGCATTTGTTTGAAAATTTTCAAACATAGATTGTATGCAGGCAATAATTATAGATACACAGGTAAAGAAGTCACCCAGGCATAACGTAACAACTAACAGGTAATGAAACTTTTTCTTCAGAGTGTGAAAGCAGACAACTATAAAGGCGAGATTGACTACTGCAGTGATTCCTGATACGACTAGTACCGGTATACCAATAACTGATGAGATCGTGTTTTGCTGCACTGCCAAGGTGATCTGCAAAAATATATTATATGAAATTACATAAATTGTCTTTGAAAACACTTACAGTGAATCTCTTTTAAAGCACACATTTGGGTTGTACAAATCAGAAAAAATGAGGGTTGTTTTGTGTTCTTTGGTTTGGACGAGTGTCCATATAAAAATTCCAGGATATCACATACTTTTTACTGGCGTTATTGTTATTAGTGTCACAGTAACGTAGGAATCATTATACCCAGATATGCTTTCTTCATACTTTAATATTGTTTTCATATGGTGGTCAAATAACAGAATTTGGGAAAACTTGGAAAACAACTCATGACTTTCAAGTCTGATTGAAGAAAGTGGTTACTCAGATCAACACTGCTTATTGGATAGCGTCGGAATCATTTATTCTATCTGATGGTATATCTAGAGAAGAGGTGGTCATTCATCAAAATATTTGTTATCAAACAACAAAATACCGAAGTTACTGTTAATTCATTTTCTGCATATGTGCCTTTCGACAACTTATGTCTCATCAGTGCAGATAAAACCAAAACACTTGGAAGTCCATTAACCAAAAACGTGTAAAATCTGATAGAGAACAAATAACCAGAAGGATCTAAATAGAAATAATAAATTCAGCTAAGGACAGAGCTATGCAAGAGGGAGATATTCCTTAGTCAGCATGGTAGTTTCTTCATAAACAAGTAGTGGGAATTCATAAATGCTTTGTTTCTTATGATTTTTATATAGCATAGGTAACGAAGGAAAATTGTTTATTTTGAACTTCAAAAACTACAGGGTTTGTTAGGTAAATACTTTTCTATACTTAAAGATTAATCTTTGTACATGACTTTTGATTTCATATTGTAAGAAAACATATCTTTTGAAGGTATAACGGGTATCTTTTATGGAACAGTTTAACTTTGAGATCATTTTTAAGTAGCAGTACATATGAATCATGAAAATGTGAGACAAGTTTTCAAATTTTTCATTTTTAATTCGAAAGCCGTAGGCTTTCACGTGAGGCTTCGGGCCTATTTACGTATGTGAAGAGATCACGTGAGGCTTCGGGCCTATTTACGTATGTGAAGAGCTACATGCTTCCCATCAAAATATAGTGCGCAAATTTCTTTCAAAATCCTTTTTTGTAAGTCGAATATTGAAGTTGTTGCTACATAGAATATAATCATACATAAATATTCACAGTATTTCCGTCCCTGTCTCTTGAAATAAATCAAGTAATACTGTCACGTAGAACTTAGTCAAGATGAAAATAACATTTGTTTACCTGTGTCATGTGTATTGCATTTTTATAGCAATGGAATCGACATGCATACGAAATCACACAATCCGATTATTTTCCTGTATTACGGAATAACTTAATATATAAATTGTACCTTCTGTTCGTGGTTATCGAATCAGTTCACAAATCAGCGAATGTATTTGATTACCGCGATTGCCTATTTAGCACATGAGTCGAACTGGACACCCATACGAAAATTATCCATTTCGATCATCTTCACGTGATCACGCGTATGCCTGTGATTTTTTATCACATTTTGATAAATTGTAGTTTATATCCCCCTGGATCAAATCAGTTCTCTAAGGCCAATAAAACAAATTAATTCGTTATTTTCTATGCACCAGTTCTTTGGATGACTACGAAGTTTTGCCACGTGTAGATTTTCAGGGCTTTCGAGTTTCAGCTCCATCGGAGCTTTGATTTAAATAAAGAAAGTACCATTTAAATCTTAACTTTTCTAAATCACCTGCATGAAAGAAACAATTAGTTCAATAATTCAGTTTTTGATAATAACAAAGTATTCCCAAAAAATAAAAAAAAGTAATCTTGACATGAAAAATTTTGAAATAAGTGATACAGGAAACACCACAATAGATCGTGATATTTTACTTATTGTGGGCTTATTTAATTTCTTTTATTAACAGGAACCAGAAAAAAAATAATACTGCACTTTTATTTAGAAATATCTTTAACAGATCCGTTACTTTTGTTTCATTATATTTGATTGACATGGCTTCAGTCACTAGTGAAAAGCTTTCAGAGGAGTGGTATATAAATTCTGGGTGTGAAAGGGGTGTGGCCTGGAAACATCAATTAATGTAAGTGTGCAATATGATGATTTATCATGATCAACTGTGCAATATGATGTTTTATTGAGAAGGAAGTTTTCTTTACTTTATACATAGAAAAAAGTAAAANTATAAAAATATAAAATTATGGCACTTCCACGAGATCAATATGGGGTTTAACGGAGCAATAAAGTAATATTGAACGAGGGTTTACCCCGAGTTCAATCTTATCTTTTGTGCTCCGTTAAACCCCATATTGATCGAGTATAGAAGTGCCATAATTGTTTTATTATATTTGATTGACATGTGTCAAGTCACTGATGACAAACAAAAGGGGAGTGGTATATCCATTATGGATGTTAAGGGGGTGTGACCTTTAAATGTCAATCAAATGAAGTGTGCAATATGATGATTTATCATGATCAACTGTGCAATATGATGTTTTATTGATTAGGTACATTTCATTGCCTTATTCATAGAAACAAAAGTATGAATATAAAAATTTCGGTTACCGGTAGTGCAATATATCGTTTAGACTGGGTCAAAATTAATGTGATATCAGAAAATGAAGATACCGATATCCTCAAATGGCGGACGTTATCTTTTTTTTTCATTAAATATCAATAGGGGTATAAGCTGGAACTTAAACTAAACCATTCGTGGTTCAAGTCTCTAATTCTGGGGAAAATGCCTGGATAATGAAGGTAATACTTGATCGTATTTTGCAGACATAAACTTACGGTGATATTTTTTCTATCATTTTAGACAACTTTTTTAAACCATTTAGATATCATGTGAATTTCACTTTGAAAAAATATTTTGACGTAATTGGCGTTATTGGGTAAGTTGCTAAAATATCACGGACGTCGGCTACAGTATGGTGGTACAATAACGGTATTTTTTGTCGATGAATATGAGAAAAATAACCATACGCCGTTGCAGATTTAAGTTTCATGGCAGGTATATGGTTATTGGAAATTTAACCATTGGCTGGACCTTTACATTCGAATGTAACCCAGAGCGTTAGCGAGGGGTTAAATTTACGAATATAAGGGCCCAGCCAATGGTTAAATGGCAATAACCATATACCTGCCATGAATAATTTCGATTCAAATATGACAGAAAATGGAATTTTCAATTTTGAAGCGACATAAGGGAAGGCGGATTTCTCGCCTCCATTGCTGTCTATGTCTATGACGTCAGAATACACAATCTGACGTTTTCAAACAGCTGCAAGTTCAAAATTCGAATCGAAAGCAAAACAATTACACATTCAGTACGTGTCTGAATGGCATGATTTGGTTAAAAACTGATCTTAACCTTTATTTCCTTCATAAACTACGACGAACAAAATTAACAAATGTCTTGGGTTACAGAAACTACCAATTAACTCGTGCAGCGCTTGGGAAGTAGTGGTCTTTATGGAATTTGAACGCATCAAAATTGTCCTACCAGGCTTACTTGATACCATGATCGTGATAAATCAGTATCAAACGATTTATCAAACCAACTACATTACATTACATTTCACTTGTTAATGAATGTACAAACTAAGATGTATTTCCACATGTTATGACCATTTTTTCAGTTGTGCTTATACATGTATCGAATAAACTGTGGAACAATGGAATGGAATGCACCTTCCATATTTTGTCCCGTCAGGTGTCACTACTGCACTATCAGATTTTGTTCTGTGACGTCGAAATACCTGGAAAATTTACACACAAGGAACAAGTTTTGAACATGCGTGAATGACTAGTTTTCCTATCTGATAGTGCAGTAGCGACACCAATCGGAAAAAGCAGGAAGGTTAATTTCATTACTGGCAGTCTAAAGTTTTAGGGACATATACCGAAATAAATAAACAAATCAACAGAATCAAATATAACATTCAAAAGTTACAAAAAATATGTTCCAAAAACTTCGGCTTCTTTAATGGGAAACTATATATCATTTCGTTGAAAATAAGCATTTTTCTTCAAATAAAATGCATTATCTTTCTGAATTAGGTTATAACGACTTAGTATCTCATTATAACGACATAGTATCTCGTTATAACGACTTAATATCTCGTTATAACGACTTAGTATCTTGTTATAACGACATATTATCTCGTTATAACGACTTAGCATCTCGTTATAACGACTTAGTATCTCGTTATAACGACATATTATCTTGTTATAACGACTTATTATCTCGTTATAACGACTTGATATCTCGTTATAACGACTTAGATAAGTCGTTATAACGACTTAGTATCTCGTTATAACGACTAAGTTGTTAAGACTTTACGGAAACGTATTTGTGCCAGTTGTTAGTGTGTTCTTGAGATGTGATTGCGAGTTCGGAAATGCGACTTCTTGCAATAAAATTAAATACCGTGGGTTAAAATCCATCTCTTATCGTGATCTAACACAACAACTCGAGTTTAAAAATGCGAGTTATTCCTTTAAAATATAATATTGCACTATAATTTAAATGAGTTGCGAGTTGAGGTTTTCGATTCAAATGCACTAACTTGCAATTGTTTTCTCGAAATGTACTTTACAACCCGATCACAAATTTAGAAAAGGCGAGTTTTGCAGTTCTGTACGCAACAATGCGACATCTATATGTCAAGTTACTGTAAAGGATTTTAGAATTCGTGTTTATAAAACTCAGTATGTGATTTTATTGACGGCCATTTTTTATTTGCAGACAAGCATGGAGAAGGTTAGTTTTCTTTTATTAAAGTTCCTGTAAAAACAGTAAATTACTTATTTATAATTATACTACATCAGACGTGGTTTACGAGTGCATAATATTGATCATAATTTTAAATTTTATCTCTTTGTGTTACTACTTGCTTTGGTTTTGTTTTTTTTATTAGTATTATACCCAAACAAACAAATTGAAAAAA
>MJUU01033356.1:33543-43877 GCA_002080025.1 Modiolus philippinarum | reverse complement strand
CCAAACGTTTAGATTTTATCTGCACTGAGGAGACATAAGTTGTCGAAAGGCGCATATGCAGAAATTAAATTCACAGTAACTTCGGTATTTAGTTATAAAGCTATTTATGAACTATCCCTTGTATGAACCTGGCTTCATACGAATTATGAAACATAACTACCAAAGGGAAATAAATAAGTATTTCCGTTGCCTATTGTTCTTAGCCTTTTTGCGTTTATTAATGCTTTGCTGCAAATTTTCAATACTAATTCTAGTTCACAGTTTATTTGACATTGTTCAGCTGACTTATATGTTAAGTTACTTTCTCGTACCCCAGTATTAATCTTCGATCGGAATTTCAAGGGGTATTTGCCATAAATTTTTATCACAAATGCGTGAGTTTAGTGCTTTATGCATGAGACATAACAAGTATGATGTGGCATCATCACTTAAGATCTAGAGATGCAATGTCAGAATATAATCATGTTTTAATTAATGCGTAGAATCACAGACTTTAATAACCTCGTTTAGGAATAATGTATTTGTTTATATTTGATGTTTGTAGATATCGTGGACAGTTCCGGTTTCAGAATCACCCTAACGCCATCCATACGTCAGTATGACGCAGGTACTTTAGAGGCAGGGGTACAGGTGAATCGGAGACAGTTTATTCCACCGAACGAAAAAGCTTTTGTATCGACAGGCTACTGTAGAAAGGAATGCTTGCAAATGGTGAATATATACTTATAATTTTATGCTTTGATACTAAAACCAATAATTCTGGTAGCATTTAAAAATCGAAAAAAGCTACTGGCTTATCATGAACTGTTTATTTTATTTCAAACTGGTTCCTGTTCAAAAATAATTCTAGATCTCATTATTGGTTTGACTTTCTTATTCTATTGACACAGAAGAGATTGTCAATCAATTTCCTCAAGTACTTTTGAAATAAGTTTATGTTAAGGGGGTTTGCTCCTCACATTTTGGGATTTCTGTCAGATTTTCGGAATCCTCGGGTTTTATCCATTTAAAAGCATTATAATTTTTTGCCCATTGACCCCCTTATTTTTTCCCATAATTTCATTTTATACATCTTTGTGAACATTCTGTAAGAAATTCATTGAATTCTATTTATTCCGTCACATTCATTCATAGTCAAACCTTGTTAATGTTAATCCTATGAAAAATCAGAGGAGTTCAGTTTCCCGCCAAATTTTCAATCACTTAAATCTCAAAAACGAGATCATCAACCTATCAATTTTTTTCTCTTAAATTACTCCACTTTTAATTTTCTAACTAAAAATAATGTTTATTTGAAATCCTATTTATTTTCAAATGGAGTAGCGAACCCCCTTAAGTGGCTTTTTTGTGCCGGAACGAAAGGTAGACACCATAATACATTAAAGATATATGGTGACTTTTTTATTTGAAATTATGAGTTTTGGGGTCAAATTGTACTGAAATTGTGAACCGAACCGTCCGTCTAAAACGAATATTGCAGGAAAAAGTGTTTGTATGTTTGCCATCCTTTTTGGCACTGTTACAGTTACCAGATCGAACCACCTGTTGTTAAACATTGGCCACTTCAACTTCAAATTCACTCTTGATGAATATCTAATATCAGGTTTCTATTTCTTGTTCTTTTTATATTCTTGCTTTGTATCATTAACTGTTCACTGTAGAACTCCTTGTTTCTGTTTCTGTGTTTGTTTTGTAAAGTGCATTAACATCGAGCCGTGTAGTAGGTCTCTAATTTGCCACATTTTTACATTTAAATCCTGACTTATTACTTGAGCTAGATGCTGTGGTATTTCCGTGGCTATTGTGTTCTTCTTGTCGACGTTTGCTTTCGTTTCTATCTGTTTGCTGTATATAACGAATTGACATATAGACTATAACCATATAATTTATTTCTTCTAGGCGTTAGGGAATCCTAAATCTAGTATCAAAATCTTCGGTGCAATGTTACATTCACATCTATTAGGAGTTGGTGTGAAGGCTCGTCATATCAGGGGAGATGTAGAACTAGAGCCTATAGCGGAAGACAAAAACTATGATTTCGACTACCAAGATACACGATTTTTGAAACATGAAAGAGAAGTAAAATATGTGAGTATTTTATATACAAATGCAAAAATACACAAGTCGTATAATAAAAAGTTAATTTTGTTACTGCAAAATAAGGGCAAATTTTGTTATGCTATTCCTGCGTTTCAAGGCTTAACCTCTAGAATAAAATAATATAAATTGAGTATATGTATAATATCATTGAGAGAAAATAAAGATTCCCGTTGCTAGTTAGAACCTTTAACGCTTTGGTATGTCTGTTTTGTGTTCGCCTTGTATGTTTGTAAATGTTTTGCCGATGTAGAGAAGAATAATATTCATGGAAAAAATACAAAGAAGAAGTGGTTTTCTGGAAAGTAATAAGAATCTTTTGGTGAAGTAGTTGAATTCGAAAGATGTTGTAGCATGTCGTATAAGTTGAGATACATATAAACTACATGCAGGAACAGAAGAAATTGTACTCCTCAGGAATAAAAAGTGAATTCATTTCTAGTTCTATGCCGTCCGTCTTTGTCAATGTGGATAGAACCCTCTAAACACCAAGCTGCCGTTTCATTCCGTATTATCCTAAATTTCCAATTAATTGGGATATCTAAGAAATCACTGATATATAAAATACTGAGAAAACGATTAAGGTAAATTCAAAAATTTATGGATATGCTTTTCCTTTAATTGTTTGGACGATTTTTGTAATAATTCGGCTTCATTAAGAATGCAAAAGAGCTAGGTATAGGTGCACTATACCGATGGTACGCTGATTTATCATGGCATACAAACTCTACAGATACATTGTCGATCAAAGAGTCTAGCATAAAAGTGTAGATTGTTGTTGAAATCGGTGTAATCCTTGACAAAGTACATTGTAAGATCTTTCCGTACATAAGAAGTGATATGTGTATCTACATCTACTATCTTTTAAGAAAATAAGCATTGTCCATAAGTGCATTTAAGGATGTTCGCTGGTCAATTTTAAAATAACAAGGATTCCGAATAAATGTAATTTTTTGTTAGAAAATTTTAACAGAAGTAATTTCAGCCAAAAAAATTGATAGGTTACCAATGTAATTATTTAGATACATGTTTTTGAAAAAATGGCGGGAAACTGAATTCCTCTGCATTTTTCGTAGGTTTAACATGAGGACTTTTTACCCAATAAGGAATGTGACAAAATAACACCAACTGAATAAAATTTTGTCAGAATGCTCCAAAAGATGTATAAAATGAAATTAAGGGAAAAAATTAGGGGGTCACCGGGCAAAAAATTATTAATCCTTTAAATTGATAAAGCAAGAGAAGTCCGAAAATCTGACAGAAATACATAAACATGACAAGCAAACATCCTTAATCTATCTTTTGCTGCACCATGAAACCGATTTAACCCGTCGTTTCTTTTGGGATGCCTGTACCAAGTCCGGAGCATTTCGGTTGACGGTTTTCCCAGTGGTTTCCAACTGCTTTGTCTTTTTGTCTCATCGACTTGGATCTTGACAATCCTGTTCTATAATTTTGTTATTATTCCCATTTTAATTATTGAATGGAGATTAGAGGTAAACAAAGGAGTTAAATTACACGTTTTGATGCTTGATGGAATTTCAAACGTTTTGAAGATTTGATCGACACCACTAGCAAAGAACGCCTCATCAAAGTATTTTTGGGTCATTCTTGCACGGTAAAAAGACTATCTGTAAGAATGCGAGACTAAAGTTTCATATAAAAATGAAAAGGACCCACTATATATCTTTCTTTGCGTAAAAATTTTATGTATATTCTTACACTTATGTAAGATTTTTATCTCATCTTGACTCTTAATGTTATCAATTATAAACTATAGAAGGCAACAATCCGACCACACGGTAATATTCTGAAACATATTTTGAATTTCAATTGACTGAATGTTTTTTAACATTTAAGTTTGATTTCTTTGATTTCCTTAGTTGAATTTAGGAGAAAAAACTGTAAAAACGCTTTATAAATATGTAAAGCAGTACTTATTTCTGCCAAATCATTCTTTTGATAAATGATTTTAAGGGCAGTTTCAATTTCCAGTATTGCAGAAATTATTCACAAAAGTATGGGTAACATATTCTATTAAAGGGAATTAAAAGCCTAATTAATTTCAGTGCGAAATTTAAAGTTATTTCGCAAGTGAACATTTTAGAATTACATGAAAAATTAACCAGTTAATTATTTATCAAAATGTTAGGGTGACAGCATTACAGTAGAATGTGTTTACGACTCGACCGGTCGAACTAAACCTACAGTGGTAAGAAAACTTTTAAGCAGGTTGACTATTAACTTTTCTTTTCTTTGCTGATAGGTGTGTGGATAACATGTTAAACAAAGTAAGTGAGAACCGACAGTCAGTCTAAAAACGAAAAACCCAACGGAACAATGGCAAGATCGAAAACACCAAAAAACAAAGACATCTCACAAGCACAGAACAGAAAAGAAAAATGAAGGCACACATACACAGACGAATAATTGTGACCCCTATAAAAAAAAACCATGGTTGAGATCAGGTGCACCGGTAAAGTGAGCATCTCCTGTTTCTTAGACATCTGCCATGTTGAACATGTCAATTCTAGTCGTCAAGTCGAATCCTGTAAAGGAAACATGAGCTTTAGCTCTAAAGCTCTAAAGGGATTGTGTTAAGTTATTGCATTTTACTGAAGTAAGTGTATTAGATTCATTCACATTACATATACAAGCAACTTATCGGGATTGTCATTAAAATTGCAGCTTGTGACGGATTGTAAATCATGCCTATACTTCCAGTGTTTGTGTGAGATGTCATTGCGAATGAGTCATTTTTGTGTGTGGAGTTCTATTCTCTCTTATAATCTCTCTGTGTTATTTATGGACTAAAGGCTTCGGTATACGATTTGCAGTAGGCAATGGATGCACAAATACAAAGAGAAGATAATCTTTAAAATTACTTTTAACCTTAAGTTTTCATCGTTTCCGAGATATCTTAAATAGCCGCCATTTTGAAAATGGCCGACGAAAAAAAATTATTAACGAAATCTTAATATGAAAAAGAAAGGAAATGGGGTAAATGTCAAGGAGACCTCATCCCATATCCAGGTTAATATGATTTTCTTCTTCAAAATACTGAAGTACAAATTTTCTCACAATAGGGTGGTCTGTCTACATCAGATGAGATGTGTTTAGCCTTCTTGTACTATTATCCTAGAATCCCAGTAAGTGGATGTATAAGCCAGCCACTTTATCAACAGATTGCCCCTCATTCATATCAAGCTATCAGGACATTGTATTCCTGGGACTGGAATGACCAGACTATGATCAAAAAATTTAAAGGTATCCTGCGAAATTCAACGTATTATCACGAGTGTCAAGGGGCACATTTCTACGATGGCTTAACGGTGAGTGTTTGAAACTTTAATTTCAAAAACCACGAAGATGTATTTTTTCAATAAATTGAAAAAGAATTCGATTTTTTTTCAAAATTGAAAATATTTTAAATCATATTTGTGAGAATGATGTACGGCAAAATACCCGAGTTGCTTAATAAACAGTTAATTTCTTACGCTGTACATGTGATTGCAATGATGTGAAACAGTTACAATTGTGTATTGTAAAAGTGTTATAAAGTTAAAAAGTTCCAATGAGTAGTTTAAGTCAAAAGTATAAAACAGTTTCAATGTATGTATTGTAAAATGATAATAACATGAAACATTTACGATGTATGCTGTATATGAAAATGAATATGTGAAACAATTACAACTGATGTTGTAAAATGACAGTAATATGAATCAATTACAATTTATCGTAAAATGTCAAAAATATGAAATATATAAAATTAAAATAATGTTAAACGTTGTAAAATTGCAGTGATGTTAAACAATTATTCTACTGTTGTTGTTTTACAATGTATTTATAAAATGACAAATGTCTAATTTGAGTTGATGGTCTTCCAAACGTTTAGATTTTAACTATACTGAAGAGACATAAGTTATACCCGATGAAAATACCTTGACACATAATTAAACAAACTGGACTTAACTATCATACAGACTACAATGATAAGCTGTTAAATATTAGAATTAAAATTTTGTTTCAGGATCAACAACGAATTTCATTTGCTTATGAACCATCAATAAAGTTTGCTCCTTCACCAAGAGATTGTCCAGCACAATGATGTAACTAGGACATTGAATAATGCATAATGAAAAATTAGAACCCATTTTCTTGTAGTATGTCATTACAAAACATTATTTCAAGATTTATAACATACAAACTTTTGATAGAAAAATGCATTGGATTTCACGAATCATCTTCATTGATGTATCATCTTTATAGAATTGTTTTAGTGAAGTAAAAAATACTGTCACCATTCGAAAAGGTTTTGTTTTTCTTACAAGAATATTCTTGTATATAACAGAACAATTATCTGATGCCTTTCTACCTTTTCCATTTAATAAGTGCTTACAACTGCTCCTTTTCAAAGTGACAAAACTGCTGTGGTGACCTGTAGTTAAATAAGATTGACAACAAAAGTCCGAATCGATCAAAGGGAGGGACCAGTAAGGAAAATCCGTATAACATACAACAGAATCAGGGAAACAACCCAACACAGAACATTTTTGGCAAGCTGTAATATTCCCGACTTGGAACTGGCATTTTATAAATAAAATGGTGGGTTAAATCAGGTTTGATAATGCATCAACCTCCCGCTTATATGACGACTAACTATAGCTTCTGTGTGCCCAGATTGTGTTAGATGTCAAAGCCATAATATTATATAATATTAAACTTCTGTTATAACACTTAAGCGGACATTATGTGATGCCCATAGCCGCGTGTTTGTAGTCTTGTTTGCCTGCCTGTCTGTTCTTCTATCCTGCTTCTGAATTTTTGTTAAGGACCTTCCATGCATCATTACGGTATTATACACTTAACATCCATCGCAGTGATAGTCTTCAGGGCCAAATGTTGAACCTTGTTAGTTGCTTGTGGCTACTTTAAACAAGGTAGTTACAAATAATTACAATATCTTGAAAACTAGCGGATTTCAAGAGCTTTCATTTTTCATCCGAACCATGCCAGACATAGATAGTCTAAATAACCTCAATGTAAAAGTGTCTCGTTTTCAAGTATGTGAATACACCAAGGTGTTATGTGTCTAAAGCTAAAACTATGCTTCCCACTGACAAGTCATTCTGGATGGAATGCAGACCATTCTTTAAGGCGACCATCTAAAAACCGTTCTGCCTATGTTTTATTTTTAAAAAAATGGTCGTGTAATTTCAAAGAAAATCTTCGAATGTGTTTTCTCACATGGTCCATATTTAGTGATAGGTAAAGATGGGGCCTATTTTGTTAAGGTTCCACTAAAGTAAAAAATTAGGACACTCAGTAAACATAAAACATTTGTCTGTATTTCTCAAGCTGCAAGAAATGTAGTAAAATATTATTGTGGAATGCGCTCTTTTAAACACAGTCTACACGTACACACTGAGAAAATTATAAATGAATTTGATTTTTTTTATTTTATAGGCGAATCTTTTCATTTGGTAAACATTCAATTTTCAAAAAAATCAGGAGGTCTGAAAAGGGACTTATATGTTTCAAAATTGTTGTGGAAGTATACTTTAATATCAAAGCAAGGGCAAGCTAATGCCGATTATTTGAGACTACTGTTCATTTTCAAGATTCAGTTCAATTTAGGCACATAGGGGAAGTAATTCCACTGATTCAGGTCAGAAATTGCCAAATTTCTACTTGAAAACACATGTTACTAGACAAACCAATGTTAGCTTGCCCTGCATTATACATGATAGTATTCGTCAAGAACAATTTCGACAAGAATTAGGCATTTTCCTGACCTCCTGATTTTTTTTTTAAATTTGAGTGTGTACCCAAGGAAAAGATTTGGTTATAAAATCTTTCTTTTAAATTCATTTACAATTTTTGCAGCAAGTACAGGTAAATCATGTTTAAAAGAATACATTTTCTAAAATTTTATTACTATATTTCATGTAGCTTGCAAAATACAGTCAAAAGTTTTATGTTTATTGTGTGTGCTAATTTTTTACTTTAGTGGAACCTTAAACATCACACTGATTCACACAAAAAGTGTACAGAGGAGGATGTCATTGTAATGCTGGAATTCTTGATTGATAACATATTTGTAGAATTTGGAGGACAAGTTTTCCAGCAGACAATAGGGATTCCTATCGGGACTAATTGTGCTCCACTTTAAGCAGATTTGTTTCTTTTTTCGTATGAAGCCAGGTTCGTACAAGGGCTAGTTCAGAAAAAAGACAATAAGCTAGCAAAATCCTTTACTAAAAAGGCCATGTGAGCTTTTGCCATCACTATGCGTCCGCCGTCCGGCGTCCGTCTTCCGTCCGTCCGTCTGTCTGTCATCAATTTCAAAAATCTTCTCCTCTGAAACCACTGGGCAAATGTAACCAAACTTGGCCTGAATCATCACCAGAGTATGGCTTCTCAAAATTGTGTTCGATTAGGCGGTAGGTCAAACAACATGGCCGTCGTTGTTAAAAATAGAACATAGGGGTAAATTGCAGTTTTTGGGCTAATACTAGTAACTCGGAAACCGTTACAGATATCAAAAATCTGACATGGGATAAAAATGATCAGCATGATGAGATCTACCTACTGTGCAATTTTGAAGAAAATCTGAAACCCATCTCGGAGTTTTAGCCCTTTTTCCTCAAAATTTTCAAAAGTTGTGCATTTTTTATTTCAAAAAGAGTAACAGATAGAGGTCAAGTGTAAATTGTAGAAATGTTCAGCATATCAAGATCTGCCCACCCTGAAATTTTGAAGAAAATCCAAAAACCCTTGTAGGAGTTATTGCCCTTTTTTCACAGAATTTTCAAAATTTTCATATTTTTCGTCTTTTATTTCCAAATCTATAGAAGATGAAGGTGATGTGAGCTTTTGCCATCACTGTGCGTCCGTCGTCCGGCGTCCGTCCTCCGTCCATCCGTCTGTCTGTCAACAATTTCAAACTCTTCTCCTCTGAAAATTGATAAAATATTTGCCATGCAATGACGACTTCGAAACTGGTGTTGAAAATTGTTCGTTGACTACTGTTTTCAAAATGGCCGCCAAAAAAATGCGGGAAAATACAACATATTGTCCGATTTCAATGAAATTTGGTTTCCAAATAGATATTGATGTTGCGACTTCAAACCCGATGCTGAAAATTGTTCGTTGACCGCCATTTTCAAAATGGTCGCCAAAAAAGGCGGGAAAATTCAACATTGTCCGACTTCAATGAAATTTGGTTTCCAAACAGGTATTGATGTCGCAACTTCAAAACTGATGTTAAAAATTATTCGTTGACCGCTATTTTCAAAATGGCCGCCAAAAAGGCGGGAAAATTCAACATTGTCCGATTTCAATGAAATTTGGTATCCAAGTGGGAATTAATGTCACTACTTCAAAACCGGTGTTGAAAATTGTTTGTTGATTGCCACTACATCATAACCGGTGTTGAAAATTGTTTGTTGATTGCCACTTTCAAATGGATGCCAAAACAGGTGGGAAAATTCTACATTGTCCGATTTCAATAAAATTTGGTTTCCAAATAGATATTGATGTTGCGACTTCAAAACCGATGTTGAAAATTGTTCATTGACGGCAATTTTCAAAATGGCTGCCAAAAAAGGTGGGAAAATTCAACATTGTCCGATTTCAATAAATTTGGTTTCCAAATAGATATTGATGTTGCGACTTCAAAACCGATGTTGAAAATTGTTCATTGACCGCCATTTACAAAATGATGTCTCGACTTCAAAACTGGTGTTGAAAGTGGTCCTTAGCAAAGAACTTTTTTTGTCAAAAAAGCCCAACAAAGAAATATAGTAAAACATTATCAGACTTTAAATACAGTTTAAGATGTGTTGTTTGGGGCACCAAATATGAGAGACTGAAGATCAACTGAACAACTTACAATTTTAGCTGATTGTGGCAACTGAATACAGGCTCCTGGGAGCATCTGGTATATTTGATGTTCTTTCATTGCGAAGTCCTCAATTTAAGGATAGACTTCATCTTATACACCCAAATGAACACGAAATTAAAGAAACCACTGATACACCAACATCAGCATCATACCTGGACCTATACCTCTACACTGACAACTCTGGGCGTCTGAAAACAAAACTTTACGACAAGCGTGATGATTTCGACTTTAAAATAGTGAACTTCCCGTTTTTTGGGCAGTAATATTCCCATTTCTCCGGCATATGGCGTGTACATTTCACAACTCATTCGCTATTGCCGTGCCTGTAGTT